>JAULBU010068602.1:0-10742 GCA_032358235.1 Odonthalia washingtoniensis
GCGTACTTTGACCTTTTTCCTTGATTACAGTAAAGAATCTTCTCGGGCGGAAGCTCGTATTACACCCTAATGTCCTCCCGCCGCTCTACTCGCAGCCGAGTCGCTCAGTTCACGCGAGACCGCAGTGTTGGCGATTTTCTCCTGCAAAAGATGTTACTCTTCTTAGTGCTCGTTGTAGATAGAGCTTCCCCTCTCTAATTTTGTTGACTCGTTAAAGTTGAACGGTTTCCTGTTGAATCTGAGTGCTGGTAATTCTGTTATTAATCTGCGATTTCTATATTATTTTTCTCTCTTCACCTTGGAACGGTATGTATACTGGGAACAATTTGATCCGATCTGGATCTCAAACTCAATACACGTGTAATATAAGAATCTATTACTACTGTAGGTTGGAGCGCGATCGTGTAATAATATTCGTTAATTGAATATCGATATTATTAGTAGATGATAATGTAATGCACCTCCTATGATACTGTAAAATGTCATGATAAATTGTTCCTTATACGAATTTTTCCCTTTTACGTTCTTCTCCCGTTTCTTCACCATTTTTCCCGGTGTGTAAAACAAAACCAAGACTCGTATCTACTTCTATTTCTTTCCATCCCTGCGTTCCTTTCTTCGCTTCCTGTCTTTTTCGTCCTTCCATCCCTGCGTTTTTTTAGTCAACGTCATAAGGTAAAGATTGTTATTTTTTCTTGCGTCATCGTATCAACCTCTTCGTTGAACGAATGATTCGTTCAGCTCAATGTATTCGACATTTACACTCCAGCGACTTTGCGTTCGTTCGACATCGTCCAACCTTTTGGTGAAAATTGGAACTTGTTTGTTTGCATAATTGTGAACAGTGGCGATGTTTTGTTGAGAACGGGCTTTGTAAGTGAGCCAGCAGGATTACTTTTTTCCCAGTATCGAAGAGATGCGATCGATCTTTCCTAAATCGTTACTTTGACGCAACGCTAAAACATCAATCTGTAACCGTCTTTCTGCTTATTCTCCATCCTTTGCAACCAAGTTGAATACTGTCCTACTGTCTAACACAGCGTCTAACTTGATCTTTTTGTCCAATATTTCTTCGATAAGGTCTTTAGAAATGGAGGCGTAGTCAAATCCTAGGATGAGTGCCTGAATTTCGGCCGCCATTACGGATCTCGCTATGAGTTTGCATTTGTTGGATTCGTAATTTACAATATTTCAATTTCCATTATCTTCAATTATCAGGATTAAGTATCCAAGTTGACTTTTAAGTCCTTCTGCATTCTCGAATGATGCGTCAGAAATTAACAACAGACTGACTGTCGTCAAGTTGAGTGGTGTGAAATTTAATCCCTGGTCTTTTGTTGTTTCCATGAACGTTATGGCTTTTTTAATGCTCTGTATTCATCATCGTTCGTCGGTCTGTTCTCTGTAACAATGATATCTATTGGTGCACATATGTATGGCCGAACATTAACACCAATATATTGATCCAAGGCTCTTTGACTCGTGAACTCTTTCTGTTTCTCAACATGTTGCAGTTTGTCAATTTTATCGATCTGGTTGATGGTGTAGTAATTATTCTGGTGGGTGATATTTATTCCATTGAATGTGGTTTGATTATTATTGAATGGTGTTCGTGGCTTGCATCTGAAAGCCTGTGATGCGGTTTCTTCCTCGGCTAGGAATGAATTTGTGCCGAAACCTATGCAATCATCTACCTGCAGCAAGATTTGGCCGTCCAATCCTTCTGTCGATCGCCGTATGATCACGCAAGGGTCTGTTCTAGCTCTTTTCATTTCAAGTTTTTCAAGATGGTGGGTGATATAGGTCATGTACCAATGTAATCCAGACTCGGGTATTCCATAGAGTGGCTTTTCCACCTTGAGTACATAACAGTCCGGTAAGTCCAATTCTGAAGGAACTCTTATGAATACGTCGCGTTCGAGTTGAGAATGTGATTTAATATACGCCTGAGTGATATCCCGGGTGTAGGCTGAGAGTCGTGGCTTGAAGAATCTATCAACCAGGCTACTCGTTGAGAAAATTGTTGCACTATTGGGGCCTTGGTGGAAATGGATGGTTCACCGTCGTCGGAGTAGTTTTTCGCCACATGGAGACTCTTCTTCTTAAGCTGATCACCCACCTTCTTTATTTCATCAATGAATCTGGAACCGAAGATTCTGGGTGATCCTTTTATATCCGATACGTGAACTGGGCGGAACGTACCACCATTAAGCAGGCTCTGCAGTTCATTTCTTCTTGATTCTTGAAATGCCAGTTCTTCTTTTGATCCTTACTTCACGGGAATTTTCCGTGGTTTGGTCCCAAGATGTTGTTCTACGTCTTCTACTGCTTGGACTTCTTCCGTTATCGTTTTTATGGTTGGTTCAAAATTGGTTGCTGATCTGTTGTTGTTCAGCTGTGAATTTATCCAGGGCTTAATGCACGTAGATCTGAAGATCTTACAGCCATGCGGAAGTTAGATGGTAACCGTTTATCCTTCTATGAAGATAAATTTGAAGGGTCCTTCCCAAGATCTAGTGGTATTCCTGTATACTAATACGGGACATCCCGAAGGGAGGTCTCGCAATCATTCTCATATCTCCACTGCCTTCGGTCCTCCTGGGTGTCTTAATGCAAAAAAGATTCTCCGTTTCGCCCGTTCTTCTTCTCTGGATTTCTTGGCATCTTCCATGGCATTTTGTCTGCATAGTTGGTTTGGTGATGGAGCTGTTCTCACGGGACGAGGTAGAGCTCCAAACACAAGGAGCATAGGACATAGTACTTCAGGCCCCATTGTGTAATTCGCTGCATATACGGCCAAATTCAGAAAATCGGCATCGTTCATGTCAGCCTTCGATAGAGATTGTCTTATCTTTTGGTATGCCTCACGCATGGGTGTGTGATAGCACTCCAGGATTCATATATCTCCAGGACTTTCGATTGGGACTTCTTCTAGCACGATGCCTGCAGCTGATGTATTCCCCTTCATCTCCTTCGAAATGTAAGAGGATCCTCGGTCGAATCTGAGAAAGTCCGGGGGCATGTAGGTGTGTATCCATAACCTGCATATTGAATTCCATATCTCTGAGGCTGATTATCTCAGGAATTTCGCGGCCGTATAGTGGGTGCTTTCGTCCACCATGTGGATGACTGGTTTTGATGAAATGAAAATCGTGTCGACTACTATCCTATGGTTGAAGATCAGGTCCTCTGTGCCAACCGTTAACTTAAAACGGCGCAGTGTCGTTCCGCTTTTCAAGCATATTTTGCAGTCGTCTGCGATCTTTTGAAGTTCCTTCAACAAACCTTCTTTTTTCGACATCAATGGATTTTCCCTGGTGATCAACTTGTGTATCGACCTTACCGAAGGATGACCCAAATTCTTGTGAATGCGCCTAAGTTCTGGTTCAGTATATAGTGCGTATGGGGTGTCTTTAGCATACCAACGGTATACTAAGAAAAAAATTGCAAGGCCCAGAGGTTGTCGATGAGGACCTATATGGAGGAATCTGCCTTGAAGACTAAGATCTAGTCCGCTATCTATCATATCCTTATTGTATAGTAACGTGGGACAATCATTCTTCATGATATCGAATGCGACGTCAATAATTATCCCTAATTAATTGAATGGGATTTATATATCGGCTTCACCAATGACCTCGCTCGGACCTCCTATTCCTCTCAAGGTTTCCTTGTCGGCTTTCTTAATTGGTATTTTCCTACCAAATTCTTCTTCGTAAGCCATGTGCTGGTACTGGCTCATGATAGACTTTCGATTCGCTGCAGTGTCCAAGGTGATTCCTTTGAAGCGATATTTCTTATCACCTCTGATGTGTCTATTCATCCTCAACATCGCAAGCTCTAGTTTTTTCTCGTAAGTTCTCCCATGTTCAAATTTGAAATTTGAAAGGTTTTGTTCAAGCTCTATCGCGTCATCAATAGTCATGAAATTCACGTCTGAAAATTCAGCGTCATCATCTTCTTTCGTCCATCTCACATCTTCTTCATCTGAGCTTAAGGTCGCCATGTTGCTTACCTCAGCTAATCTTGCGCAGTGATCAAGGCCTTCGGGTGTCGTCCCTTCAACTTATTAATTGCCTTCAAATACTTATTCCTTGGAATGTCGCGTGCATTCTGGATGATCTTTACCGCATACAAAGCATCCCTTCACACCTCGCATCCAATCTGGGCAAATTATTCTTCCATTGTTTGGATTTATGGTACGGTCTACGGTTTCTTTTCCAATGTGGTTTCGTATCCCTCTTATCAGCTCCGCCATATGTTTTCCCATGGAACACATCACTACTGGGTCCTCATCTTTCAACAAACAAGCTGAGCGGCTGGCCGATTTAGGTTTGTCACATAATTGGTTTGCAATTCTGTTGACTGCCTGCTGACTTGTTCGTGGAATTCGGTCTCTCAACGTTACTTGTATCGAGAGAATGTTTACCGCTGATAATAGTCTGTCGCGCAAAACGTGGTCGGTTTGATAGGTCTTGTCGAGTTGATTCTAAAGCGACACAAGTCTGGCGACGGAAGCTCTGAATACTGCTACTTCAGATTGATTTGGTTCTTCCTCCATGTCCTTTGTGAGCATCATCTATTTCCATATTGTTAACGTCCTGATCTTCTTATCTTCGCTGTTGTACCAATTCTTTAGTATTAAAATGGCTTCATCCGACGTGTTACAACCTCTTATATTGGTAGCGTAATAATTATTTGCATCTCCCATCAACATAATAGGTACAGCTTTAAACTTGTCTATATCATCTACTTCGCACATGGTTGCTAGGATATTGAACATGTTAATACAATTGTCCAAATCCTTCTCCCAACTGCCCGAAAATGTGGCCTTTCCTATGAAGGCTCTCATCAACTCGTTTATTCCCAACTTCTTGTATTCTTTGTATGGTCTATCGTCTTCATCTCTCAATACTCTGCCTCCGTTGTTATTGTTACCAAAATCTCGCCCTGGTTTTCCACTTGGTACTAATGTTGTGGTCCTTGTCATCGTCAGAATCATCGCCACCTCCAGGTGGATCTTTTCTTGGGTTTCTGGAACACTGGCCTTTTATTGCATTTAGATTTTCCCACTTCAGACTCTCGGAACTTAATAAAGAGCGACCTTGCTCGGTTTCCCTCAGACTTACGGCCCGTTTCGACGTGCGTCGGGAGCCTGATGGCGGGAATCGGGGCGGTGTTGTACTCCGAAGTCATACTCCACTAGGGGCGGAGCCAACGCTGGAGACGTCCGGTTTCTGTAGAAAGATTCATAATCCAACGGAAGGAATCATGATTCGTACGGATGGTAAAATGAGTGCCTTCCAGGTATGGGGGAAGCAAAAGCACAGCCCAAAAAATTGCAAAGCACTCACGGTGGGTTGTATCATAATTCCGTTCGGCAGGGTTGAGGGTGCGGGACCAATAGTCGATCGGTTTTAGCGTTCCGTCCGCTGGTTGTTCTTGCATGATAACGCATCCGATTTGATCATCGCATGCGTCCGTGTCAACAGTGTAGGGCGCGCCAAAGTACGATAAAGCTAAGACTGGTGGAGATGGAGTATGTGTTTGAGGGCTTCGAATACACTTTGTTCCGTATCGGATAATGTTGGGAATTTTGTAATTTACCCCCCTGTTAGCATTGGCGTAAGGGTGAGGCCAGGAGTGCAAAATTCAGCACGAAGCAGCGATACATGTCACAGAGTCCGTGGAAACTCCGTAATTGTGTTACCGTAGTCGGTAGGTGCATTCCCTTGATGGCCTCGATAGTTTGCGAATCTATGCTCAATTTACCGGGACGGATAATGTGACCGAGATATTCCTCTTATTCCTGAAAGAAAAATGATTTCTTGAGGTTTAGTTACAGGCCGGCATCGGAGAGCAACTGTATTATCTGTTTCACATGTTTTAAATGAGTCTGTATGTCGTTTAAGAAGATGATTATGTCGTCCAAGTATACTAGTGCAGACTGCCATCGCACGGATGAAAGGATGATGTCGATTGCCCGTTGTGAGGTACCAGAGGTGTCTTTTAATCCGAACGGCATGCGCTCGAAGCGGTAAAGACCCTGATGGCTGATGAAGGCCATCTTCTCATGGTCCGATTCGGCCACGGGTACTTTCCAGTATCCCAAGTTACAGTCGATGGTTCTGCAAATATTTGCATACCCCAAGGAATCGATTCATTCATCCATTCGGGGGATAGAGTAGGATTCGCGAACAGTAACGGAATTGAGGCGTCGATAATCGATGCAAAAGCAAAGGGAGCCGTCTTTCTTAGGTGCAAAGACGACTGGTGATGCCCATTCCGTCTTAGACGGTTCAATAACGTCGGCTTTCAGCATGCGATTTATTTCGTTCCGTCCGGTTTCACGTTGTGCCGGGCCAGCGCGATATGGCATTTGAAAAATTGGTATCGCGTCCAGTTTCAGGTCAATCCGATGTTCGGTAGATGAGATGCGTCCAAGATGGCCATCCCACATGTGGCGGAATTGGGTTAGTGCTTACAGGAGATCTGTTTGATGCGTTCGAGGCTTTGGATGTATGAGGCGGACGGGTTGGTGAGACAGATATCATGTACCGTTTCGGTTTCGTTAAGATCGCGTTCCGTTATGGCGAGTTCCGTGTCAGGGCGGTAGATGAGGTTGTCCGGTGGGTTGGATGCAGTGAAAATCGTTGTGTACGTTTGCACGTGGACCGGAGCGGAATAAATGTTGCATATAGTGATGTAGAATGTTCGGCAGGTGTCAATCTCAGCAATTCCAATAGCGGCTAGGATAGGTGTCTTGTTCGCATAGGAGTGAAAAGCGCTAATTGAAGCGAGACCACTAAAATAGGATCGGACTATGACGTCCGCCTGATGGTGGGGTGGAAGTACCAGTTGATATATGTGTCAATTGAATCTCAGTACCGTTATCGGATGGACAGGGGTAGACCTGGTGTCGGTCGACGTGGTTCCGTCGACAGCGGTTGGTGCTGACGAAACTTGAAGGATGGATTCTGCTGAGGAGTTCTAGGGTGTGATGGTGCGCTTATCGCAGGATATCTGACGTATGAACTGATCGGTAAATGAGGTGCCCAGTATGAGCGGGACGGCGGGGTTGTCAACCATGCCGCACCAAACATGGGCGCATAGATCACCGAGCCGGATAAAGAGCAAAACCATACCGATGATTGGGAGGGGGTTTTGTCCCGCGGTTTGTAATCTCCGGTTCGGAGTTTCTTCCATCAGGCGATGCCGTTTGGTTCAAAGCTGGTTGTGATGAATCAGATTAGGTCTGACGCCGGTATCGATGACAGATTGAATGGTGCGTTGGTATGTCAGTGTCTTGCTAAAGGTGAGACCGACCTTATAATTACCTTGCACGAAGATGGAATCCGAATCGGTAATTGGTGCGAGCGAGTGATAGGGGAGAGGTGAAGGCGCCGAGAACCGATGTGGTTGCGTCCAAGAATAAATTGTCGGTTCGATTTTTGGAGTGGTGTTTGTAGGCTTGCTGAGTAGCAGGGGATACGGTTGTCTAAGCGGCTCCTCTAATTGTTTTCCGCAGACGGTAAAGGTTTCGGCGCGGGCCCGGAAGGCGTGGGGGTTGGCGGTGTTGAGAATGAGGTTTCCCACGCCGACACAGTTGGCGTCGATTGGATTTCTATTGGTAAGAACGGAAATTACGATTGCGTTGTACGATGTGGGATCATAATGATGCTGTTTGGAAGCAAAGGAATTTGGATGTAATGTGTTCATCCCGCGTACAACAAATCCCGAAATACGTTTTTTGTCCATCATGGTCTTGTCTGTCATGTCTTCTTGAGCCATGACTGTAGCAAATACATCCGATGCAGAAGGAGCGATATCGGTCGTGATAGTAAAGAGGGGGTTGCTCATGTGTGTGTCGAACGAATGCGAATTTGAAACCGGAATCGAAATTTAGGGATTTTGCGACGTCAGTGTGGCCAGCGAGTGTGCATGTCATGATAAGGCGTGTACGTCCACTCGATGGGTGTTCCGAACGGTAGGATCGCATGCTATTGTATAGGTGAGGGTGAATTCCTTCTAACAAGATGGAAACCACCCTCTCGACTGTAAAAACATTACCTCATCGTAAAGCCTTTCGTTCCATTGTAGAGGCGTAGGTACTGGTAGTATCGTTCGGTTCTTGACGGCACGTGGTAACATCCGATTCGGCGACAGCAAGTATGTCGTCCGAGGCGTATGTTCGAAGGAGATAGTCGAAGACTAAGGAGTAGTTCGACAGTAAGTACGACCGATAGTAAGGACCATGTGCTCCTGTTTCCAGGCGGAGTTGTAGATTGTCTCAGGTGGGGCTCCGAAGGATGCTCGGGAATAGCCACATGGCAGCTCCTTCTTGAACGCTCGTAGAATCGCAAGCCGAACGGAATCGTTGAAGAAAGGCCAGTATACGGATAGGATCAGATCCATCGAAGTGGTGGCTCTTCAACTGGCTGTCCAGGTGGTAGGTATAAGTATATATTTTCTGCACAACTTGGTCGTCATACAGGGGGTGAGCATAAGATTAGTTGGTATGAACGGTAATCTAGGGCAGTTGAAAATTTGGTGATAACAGGGCGGATGACGTCCATCTTGGAGATGCGGAGTTCCGTTTCCCGGTCGGAGTAGTCGCAAAAGTTTGTCGGTTGGAAAGCAGGAACCAATTGGTAGCGGTGACCAGGCGACTTAAAATCTGCGATGGATGGCGTCGGTTGTGAAGGGTTCTGATGTCGCATGGTCAGCATGGTCCGTGCGTTGGAAATGTACGGCTGCCGTTGTGAGTGGATGGTTCGCTGATTCTGGGCATATGACCGGTTCGGTTGACTTGTTTTGAAGGTTCCGTGATTCAGTAATAGCTATCTCTCTGATGAAACGAACGGTCTTCGTCAAGATAGTCGGTTTGTGAGCGATGGTGTTGTATAAGGTGTCCAACATGTGAGTAGTAAATTCCGAATCGGTAATGAGGGATTTAGGATATTATGGGGAAGGCTGCGCGAAGGGCGCAAGTTGCGTCGAGGCTTTCGTCGAGGTTGCGAGTCAGTTTGGTGATCGTTTCCTTCATTTGCGACAAATGTGTGTGAATGGAGGAGTCGAACTGGGATTGGGAGTAATTGGAGCGGCCAATTTTTTGATTTAGATGGAGCTTTTGAGGCTGATGATGGACTCCAATTCCGAACGGCTGTAGGTTGCTTTATCGACCAGGGGATCCTTGTGTGCGCCGGGGCCGTTCGATGGGCCGAATTCCGGGCTTTCATGTCGAGCATCGTCTGGGGTATGGAATCAGAGGTATACTCCAGACATTGCGTGAATGGGTCACCATGCACAGGGGGTTCTGTGGATGATTCCGAATTCGGTGCTTGTGCTTGCTCATTTGAAGGCAAGCGTGGTCTGGGTGTGTGCGGTTGATCTGCTGCTAACGGCATGATGACGCCGGTCGGGAGATGTTGCGGGGTTCCAATTGAGTTGTTTCGGGATTTGGTGACGTGATACTATTAGGGCGTGCATTGACGTTAGAGTAATCATGTGCCTATAGAAGCAGGTCGAAAGCGGAGGCGTAAATGTCATTGGGTGACCCAGGGGTAGTACCGTCAGATCACCTGTGGTTGTGATTTTTAGTGGTTTGAGAAATCTACATATCTCACTAGTTTCTTCTTGGGCCAGGTGTTCTCTCATCTCTTTTACCATTAGTTTCCTTTCGAATAAGTCGTAAGCTTTTATCATATCAAGTACTGCAATAATTAAGTCCCCTTCTGCTACCATTTCTGCCGCTTCCATCGCTGCTTGTAGAATGTTTACCCCAACCAAAATTGGGATTCATCAGTGATGTATCAGATCTCCAGTTTTTTTTTAGATAGTATTTTTCAATGCTTTTTCTGAATTTGATAGCATTCTGAGGGGGCCGTGATTTTTTGGTGAATTTTGTACGCCTTTTTTGTGGAGTGGGGTCAGTACCCCCTCACAACAGCTCTCGGGCATTTTATCGTGCGTCCTACCGTTTTGCACTATTCACATAGTAGTTCCGCACTTAGTTCTATATCCACCAAACACATTTCAGCATGAATTCCGTCTGCATCTACGGCTTTCCCTCTGTTTATACCCCGTAATGTTTGCTTTATTTCATTTTTGAAATATTGTCAATCCACCTCAAAACTCCCCATTTCAACCTCTGCTAAGTTTTCTTGTCCTATCGACATGAATTTAGTAAAGCTGGAAGGGCATAATTGTCTTCCCTTTCGTATATCTTCTCTCACTCTCTTCTATTTTTGTCGTTTGACCCCTTTAATGCCCTCCTTACATACGAGCCTTACATGGCTCTGGTATACCTTTTAACACCTCCTTATACGTGACCTCTACAATTTTTCTACTCTCCTTTTCAGCTCCTCTAGCATGATGGGGAAGTCTGTTTTATATTTTTCTCCAACAATGGCTATCTCTTTCTCTGAAACCAGCAGATGTTTCGGTATTCTCCTGTCCCTCCCCGTCTTTTCTTTTGGATTTTCTCACTTACTGATGTGGGGTGGTGATCTGAGGTACCATCTCACTGACCAACTTCAATCTCTATTTGAATTTCATTTTCTGTCGTGATTCATAAGTCTAGGTTATGGGTTACTGTATCCTTGTTGGCCTTTTTTGTGGAATGTCGAGGTCATAGGTGCTTTTATCTCTAAATTCCTTGATTCTCTTAATATCCTGTTTAGTTGTACTCCTAATTGGTTGATTCTGTGATTCCATTTTACATGGCGGGTATTTAAATCCCC
>JAULBU010068613.1:0-10741 GCA_032358235.1 Odonthalia washingtoniensis
TTCTCGTATCTCCGAAAAAAGGTAAAATTTATTTTTTCAACCCCCAAAACCCAGAAAACATAGGGTGGTTGTTGTGGTCGTATCTAAGGCTACATTGAAACTCTGAATAAGTTCGATGGATCATTTTAAAGGCCTTCTCCTAAACGTTTCAGTGGTATTCGTAACGCGCTGGGACACAAAAATGTCATTTCGAGTATTTTCTATGGAGCACTACACAATTTATATATATACTATCTCCAAGGGGTCATACGCTATCTCTTCTCTCTGAAATACATATAAAGTAATTAAAATTTCATGAACAAGTTTTAAAATTCAGAGATCCGATGGCATCAACAGTAATCTAGTAAATATTCTTGATCAAGAAAAGATTAAACGGTTTGAAGATTGCACCACTTCATTATCCAAAGTATTTTGTTGCAAAGAAAAGAATTGGATCGGGAGTAAAACCGGGATACTATGAAGATTCCAAATGAAATTTATGATAAATTATATGAACTGGATGTTTTATTTCTTTATCTCTTTGTAGTATACTCTCTTTATCATCATTATGATAAATATACCTTTCACGAAGTTTCATCATTTATTCTCTGTATTATACTAAGTAAAATTATTACATTAATTCTGCGTGATGAACTTTGCTCAACTTAATATTTCGTTTATCTCTCTTGCAATATAATATGTTATAGTCGTGTTAGTAATATTCCTACTCAATTGTAGCATTAATTGCATATAAATGTCCACGACAACTCAAAACAGCTTGCTATGTTCCTTACACTGTGCCTTTGATTTATTTTTTTATAGAACCACTCTTTTCTTTGTCCGCTATCACCAATTCACCGTATCGAATTCACGATTAGAATGTACTATTTCTAAAGCAACGAACGCGCCAATTACGTTGCTACTCTTTATCGTATCAATATTTTAACGTTGTACAGTATCTGAGAATACCCGTTTCTATCGTACTTTCCAACAGTTATGGGCACAGGAACATACTCCAATTATCCTCCCCGTTCAAAGTTCGGGTGGGACATCCGAATAACACCATGGACTAACGGTCGCGGCAATCAAGAGGGATATATTCGTACCATTAAACTAGGAGAGCAGTTCATGGAAAAATTACTGGGTACCAACAACAATAACAGTAATCCAGATTTACGTAGTATATTCCATAAATCTAAACTTTTTGGTAGAGTCTACGATTCGTGTTCGGGTATACTAGACAAAATTATGGCATCTGCAAAATTAGTATCCAAAATTGTGGCTTCGATCCACGTGAAAGACTCGCTATCAGTCTGTATTTCAGTCTTCAATGACTTCAAATCGCTCCTATCAATCAAGCTAAATTAAACCGAATCATATATTAATTATAATGCTCGTTTTTTAGCTCAAGTTTCCAAGTACCAAACACATGGCAAGAATCTAGAGCCTAATGACAGAATTTTAGCAATGATGTTGCTCTCTGGCTCTGGAATCAATGACACACAAAGACTTCCAATTTTATCAGCTGCAACATCTGGTAATGAAATTAATGACAACGACACGAATGAAGACATTGTGAAGCAAACTACCTACGAGAAAGTAGCTCCGGTATTACGACAATGTGACACCAGTCGTAACAATAACGACTACTATAATTAATCGTCCAATTCCTCAACCTTTACAGCTGACTCAGCATATTACATGAAACGTTGAAACCGCTCACATAGAAGTACACGTAGTCGTAGAAATTCTAATAAAACGTCTTTTAAATCCCTGATTGACGGTCCACTAATGGCACCCAATGAATTTTGTGCTTACAAGCTGAAGAGGAAGTGTACCACATGTGGAAACCATGGACATTGAGCAACAGATCACTTGAACAATTATACGATTAAATATAGTCTTCCGTCTATACCTCCTAATCAGAATATTAATCAAAGTCAACAGAATCAGTCAAAAAATGGTTTGAGACCCCATCATCCAACCGACCGCAGAATAGAAGATACGGAACCCCACAAAATCGAAATGGAAATTTATGCACGTTAATGTAAGCCTTGTGTAAAATACAGTGACTACCACTCATAATAGAATATGTGGTCCTTTCGTAGATGGTGGAGCACCGTTAATGCTATCGTAATGACGGAGCTAAAACTTCTCCGTCATTCTCTTACCAAGTCAGACATAAAATTTGATTCAATTCTAGATCATAATAATCTATACGAGTGGTGCCAATTTGTTGCTGGATCTCATTCGAGTTCCAAGTGTAGCATCTTTGGGTGTGAGTTCCAAGCGCAAAATCTTGGGATTTATAATCGTAACAGTAACCTCTGATAATGGAAATACTGTAAATATCAGGAATGTAGTTGTAGAACGGTCATTTCAGTAGGTGATTGGCCGCAATGTAACTCGTGCTAGTGAAGTTCTACATTATCATGGCAGCAAGCTTCAAATACCCCTGTAAATGAGATGAGAGAATCAATTGACATAGTAGACAATGGTCTACACTCATACATTTCACACCATAAGTTCAAACTTGGTGATTCTGCTTCCCCAGTTTTGACTGGTCTGACAGATGCTTTTAACATCAACAGTGAGGTCCTAAAATCCTGATCTCATACTAAGCGTGTTGTCGACAAAGTACATAGACACACGTATAGTGCTTCAACTTACTAAGATATAAGAACATTTCTTGAACGAAATAAAATATGGTCATATGACGTTCAAAGATATATTGGTGATATAATTCGCAAATTCAAGTCCTGTGTCGCGTCATTCACACCACCTACTTCTCTGAAAGTGGCCCTACGATCTTTTAACCGTGAACTAAATGATGTCGTATTGATAGATAATTTTTATTTGGACCATATTAGACTGTTTCACTGCATGGACAGATACTCTTAAGTTTTCGGCAGTCTTTCAGGTACTCGATGGAACAGTTTCGTCAGCAATCTTCTCCTTCCAATCAACCTGCATTTCCCAATTCTGGCCTCCTATTGATGTTCAACGTGACCAAGCATTTTCCAACAAAGAAGTTTCTGAATACTTACAATCAAACGGTATAGACATTATACCGGTTCCCTCCAGGCATCATCACAAGAACACGCTCGAACCGAAGCATGGTACCATTCGGTCAATATATCTCAGACTATTACATGATGCCCCAGAATCAGACAAAGTTATATTAACTGTAAAAGCAGTCAGTATCTCCAACGAACTTTATAGATCTGATATCATGTCCTCCCTCGACATGGAGAAGGGAAATACGACATCCCTGGTAGATTATAGCTCACCGAATCTCAACTCAGATAAACTTGTAAATGCCAAAGAAACACTACAGGCCAAAATGAAGCTAAATATCATCATGAGGACAAAACCTACATTAGATGAAGTCATTTATCTTGGTGATCTCGTAAAAGACTATATTTTACAAGGGCACGAAAAGCGAGGCAAGGGTACATCACCTCGAGTAGGACAATCTTTCGATTCTACAGAAGGTGCTGTGACCATTCCCTGTATGAATG
Organism: Odonthalia washingtoniensis; assembly: GCA_032358235.1. Taxonomy (NCBI): domain Eukaryota; phylum Rhodophyta; class Florideophyceae; order Ceramiales; family Rhodomelaceae; genus Odonthalia; species Odonthalia washingtoniensis. The sequence goes on from JAULBU010068613.1 coordinate 3,501, forward strand.
GTCATCGAATAGAGACAGCAGTAGAAGATATTAGAGCTGCAATTGTCAATGAAAATTTAAGCTTGCTATCATTGATGGGTTTGAAACTTATCGAAAGGTCGTACGCGAGGCTGCTAGATAGATGGAACGGATTTAACACCGAGAAAACGGACTGGAATCTCAAAGTTATAGTATCATCTAACGGAAAGTTATGAATTGAGAGCTGCTCAAAATTGTCTTCGTTCTCTACCTATGACACTATCGAAAGAACCTTCTCATTCTTCACCAAGAATTAAGAAGTTGGATGTTGCTTATACTTCCTTTTCTTGAAACTAGTAGAACAGTTCATCATTTCAAAATGAAGAAACAAGATGAAACCAAATGGCTCGATTCTGTTAATGGTTATCGAAAACTCGTGAAACAAGTCGGGTGCCAGGCTCGATCGGACAATATTGATATTGTTGAACTTGTTACAGAATGAACCACTCTTCCGAATTTGATTACGCCATTTACAGCTGTTTCCGATAAGCGTTTTATGTTATGTTGTGTTGAAGAGGCATTACCATATATTCTTCGTCTAGCTGCGAAGGAATTGAAAATACTTTAAAGTAGGGGACGCTTGGTGAATTCAGAGATGTGAAACGAGTTGGAGACGGTGTTCCTGTTATTTATATTGTTCTTTACCGACGTATTCAGATATGTACAACAGCAACTGCAATTTTGGGACATGTTGAGGAAGTTGTTGGTAAGACCCGAAATCGATCGCAATACTCGCTTCGGATTTATTGGAAGGCAAAACACATTTTCGACGTGATCCTAATCGTGATATTGTACTAATGCAACGTTCAATCACAATTGGTAAAGATGTGCAAACAGAAAATGTATTAATCAAGACATTAATTAATCCTTCTACTCACTCTGGTAAAGCTGGATGCCCGGGTAGGCATAGTCCCTCAAACGATACGGAGTTTGACAGAGGGGTCATTGGGACAGGTGATGAATATATTGTTTTTCGTTACAGAAATGAAGGAGTTAGGAGGGAATTTGGAATTGTGGATTTATTATGGAGGGATATGCCGACAAGGTGTCAACTGAGAATATATGTCAATGATCTGAAAATACTGAAATCAAAGAGGAATTGTTCAGAGAATGAGGAACAGCGGATGAGGAAGTTGATAGACCTAAATTTGAAAAGTTATTGAGGAAAGAAGAGCGGTGGATGTGATGTGTGATTTAGGGAATCAAATTTAAACTTTGGGAACATCAAAACGTAAAGAATAGATGGAGGTTAAATTATACTACAGGTCGATCGTCCCGGATTGTAATGTGTAAGTGACGGTGGAATTGGTATTGAAATAAGTTGACATGGACAATGTTTATGCGAACAACTTTTGTTCTAGTGCAATTAGAAAAAATTAGAGAGGTCCGATGGGAAAGGTTGGAGAGCGTGCCACTGATATAGCAGAAAATATAAATAACTACGTCCATGAACATGTACAATGTCTGAGATATAATAATGACGTGCCACGAAATTGCTACAAGAAACAAAATATGAAAACGCGACGGTAAAGAGGATTAGTTATGCTTGGCCATCTAGTTTGGAAGAAAGAAAACTTTAATTTACAGGCAGAAAATTAGAAAAGCCGTAAAGTGTCTCAAGATCAAGTGGACGAGTATCTAAATAGTCGTCAAAGTATAGACACTACGCATATGAAATCTGGTTTATTACTGTCTCTTCAAGTGGGCAGTTTTTCATTTTAGGACGCAAGAAAAGATTTCAAAGAATGTTTCGAAGGAATAAACAGTCAATCAGAACTTCTCGTGACAGGATATTCAGGTGATGGTAAGAGGTAGTTTGTACATCCAGCCCGAAAGAGCAGCAGATCAATTTTCAAGGCATTATCTCCCATTTGACACAGAACTATTGCTGTGGTTATTATTATAATGAAACAGCAATATTCATTTTCATTTTTCTTGCAAAGTTGCTGACATTGGCAGATTGAAGAGAGCGATTGAAACTTTTAAAAGTTACAGAACATCGAGAAAATTCGTACCCAGATCTGGCATCTTATCTGATGAAATAAAATTCATCGGATAGCCTTTAAAATGTATCATGCTTAGTTCAACTCAGCATCAACTTTATATCCCCAGGGATCAAACAGTGGCTATTACAAACTTTGCCTTGGCCTTTAACCTCTTTCAAGATCAAGTTAAAAATGAGCTAGAATCATCTTTCTGACACCAACAGGGCACGGAACGGCTGCAGTACTATCATACATAATGCCAGATATTTTTCTGGAGTGTAAAAATTGTATTTGCGCTACAGATCTGTTTATAAATCGAACCAAAATGTTTTTGGATCCCATTGGGGTACTTCCAAACTACCATACGTTTTCTCCACTACTTCATATTAGATCTCATTCTGCTGATGAACCTTACACAGTTTGAACTTTTGGAAAGCGAAATAATCAAACTGGATCCGAGTTTTGTTGTACATCTTCTATACATTCCAACAGTAAATGTTCCGTTTGAACAGATGAACGCTTAATTGAAGTTCGTCAGAATGGCATAACATAATCAGATGGACAAACAATCGGTATTCGTGAAGGAGATGTTTATTTATGAAATCAAGCGCCGCTTGCCCAACTTTTCTTCGGCGTGCTCGATAAAGCTTCAATAATACAAAAAGGGTCTATAAAGTCCCATCAATGTACAACAGGTTTGACACTTACTCAGAAATGGCCGTGGATCCAGATCACGGATTATGGGATTGGATAAAGGTGCACCGGATATATTATTTCACTGTTTGCAATATAATGTATTACGAAAACAGGTTGACCCTTTAACTTGTTCAAATCTCATTGTAAACGGACTTCCACATCAAAAGTCAGTTTACAACATTTCTCAGAACAACCTACATTCAATGTCAATGACACATGTATTTTCTGTCCTTCTCGTAACTGCAGCAATAGCAGTCTGTTTCTTTCCCACTCACAACGGAAATTGTTGTCGATTGCCTTCCTCCGAGATATTAAGTCCGTAATTTCCAAGTTATACTGTTGGCCAATGTTCTCCATTGATAGTAACTGTGCGTTAGACTTGGAGGGAATGTTGTGAAGTCAGTGGAATTCAATAGAAGTTATTGATATTGTACAACAACTATATTAATCAATCGAAGATTTTGTGGTATTGTATAAATAACTTGGTGATAATATGGACTGACCAAACCTTCATCGAATTCTTGAACCCTGTTAATTACGGCATACTTATCTTCGGACATCTAACAAAATTCGCGGAGATGACTTGAGAAGATGTTCATCCGATACTTAATTCTGCCCTTAAGGGAAATACACACTCGAAAAAATATCATAGCGGTATTTCATGTTATTTGTATCAATTGGCAGACATGGTTGTCCAAATCTTTGAATTTATGTCCTCATCAATTGAGAATGAATGAAAAGCAGCTTTCCGCAAATATTACAAACTTTTCCACGGCAAGAAGCATCAAAATTGGATTAGTCAATACAAGAATATATCGAGTTTTGGACATCATTCAAATTTTGTCTCAATCATGTTTTTGAGGAGCCGCTACGGTCACGTATCTTTAACCGTGCACAATACAATACAATAGAAGATATACCAGTAAGGCTATGTGTAGGATAGAGGAAGGGTCAGAAAGACATGCCTGTTTCATGGGGATTGTCACTGATCAGTTAAAACTTCTTATTAATAATTTGGCAACAAATGGAACAATCCAGCATTACAATAACGCGTCTGTTCTCTCGAAAACAACTTATGGAATTCAGAAACGAAAATTCTCCTATTAGAAGCTGACGTTTGGTCACGTAAGACAAATTACTAGTACATGTTCAGATCTGAACCAATCAGATATTTCTTCGACAAATCATCTGAATGATGGTAACGAGGAAATGATTGGAATTTTTGGGGTTTGTGGATTTATCGGATTTGTTGAATCGAACGAAGTATGAGTATCTGCAATACTATTCCAACAATTAGATGAAAATTTAAAAATTCACCAACTACAGGACATATCACCACAACCTGTTCAACTAATCCATCTTTCTTCTGAAATACGGCCCGTTTCTTTCCTTCATCGATGTTCCCGAATTTTACGTTTGTTTGAATCACGTAATTATTAGATTTCTCACATCAAATCTGTCCTTGAAAAAGACTCATATGTTTTGCTGAGGAGGATTAACAGATACCCCGCGAATGGCATGGTCAATCATATTCATTAACTAATTATATAGAGCAGTAATTTATAAATACAATATCGTAGTATATTTTATAGAAATAACTTCATTTCAAAATATAAATAAATTCTATTTCTATCGGAACAAATGGTATTACTACTATAGCAATGTTTTCATTTGACACTATTGATATTTGAGGAAATCTGCATCACAAATATTAGTGATATTATTGAGAATTGTGTTGATACTTTGAACGATAGAACAGTGCTCCGGGCAATAACTTCACTGCTATATAAGTATTTGAAAAGAAAAATAGAACCATTATATTGATACGAAGCACTACTTTTTACTGATGTAGTCATTTCAAAATTAATTCTTTATACATAAATATTAATGCTATAATGTTTTATTTTTATATGTAATGAATGGACTTGGCTCCGTCGAAGTTTCCATTCCTTTTGGCGTGATTTTTGAAGTAGTTTGATGCATCGCCATCCAGCATCACTGGGATTGATTTATTATTATCGTCAATGGTCACTTCACACATGTAGAATAGCATATCGGATTTGTTGATGAAATTATGGAGATATTCCTCCCAAGTACCTTAAAATGTCGGTTTTAAGATGAATACTCAAATCATCCCGTTCATATGGAATCTTCGATTTTCATCGTAATACCAATTGCTGTCGGATATGTGTTTTTCTGGGATTGTAATTTTCGGTCTGAGTCCCTCGCTATCATTCTTATCCCCTTTTTCACTGTTTGGATCATCATCGTCATCGAGAGTTCTCCCATTGGCCTCTTCTTCTTTCCACAGACTTTTGTTTGGGTGAAACCATGTTTTATATTGGTTCTAAGATTCTATTGTTTACGAATCATCTCTATCTAGATGTCCAAACGTTCCCTTATAGTCGGTCTCCTCTTACAAGTTTTTCTTTCTCATGGTTTCAGTCAGTCGAGGTTAGGTACAGCCGGTAGTGGATTTGTGGGAAGTAGTGACGGAATAGCATTGCCGACGTTATGGAGCCCGGGAGCAACTGACGGAATAGCAGTGAAAGAAGAGGGTTGGGCAGTTGGAATTTCCTGGACTGTATTGGATGCAAGGTGGTATTCGCGGTATAATGAGTCTTTGACTTTCGTGTCTCACCTACCCGTCTCCCTTTCTCAACGTGGACACCATTATTGGTCATGAACTTAATCCACCGGTATGTAATTGACGAATCGCATTGTTTCATATTTTTAGGCCTGGATATGGACCCGGCATCGAACCGTAACACCTCCGCTCCAGACTCGATGTCCAAGGATGTGTTTATCATCTTTTTACTCATCGCTTCACCAAATGTTTTACGCTCTTCTTTCTCCGCCTCAGATGATGTGTGTGGAAGAGGATCAGAATATTCATATGAATTTAGGTAGTCAGTGGCATCTGGATCTTCTTTATCGTTATCTTCGCGTGGAGTCCTCGTCAGATTAGATACCTTTGAGGAATTGGTATCAGTGTTCATGGTGGCGTGGATTGGTGTTCTTGGTGAGGACCTTTGCCGTCCTCCGTTATTTATTCCGTTTCTTGTGAGTCTTGAGGTAGGGTGAGTGAGTACGGTGTGATACTTTTAAATGGAGGTGGCATGGTCAGGAGGAGGGAAGCAACAGGTGATTATCCTCTCAGACGTGGAGATGTCCTTGTTCATTCTTTGGACTCTCTTACTCGTGCTCTTCGTTCATACCCTCTTGATGGTTTTGGTTGAGTGATCCTAGTGCCGCCGTGAGTTTAAACTGTCAAAACAGGCCCCTTTCAAGGAAATCCATCTACTTTTATTGGTTGTTTATGCAAAAACTGAGGGAAAGAAAGTTACGATGATTACTGGTTTTACCTGTTGCGTCCACTGTCCAGATAATGCGGTTGATCCAAATGGGCTGATACTGTAAAGTATCAGCACAGTAAGAATTGGATCGAAGAAAGGTTATCTTCGTTGACTCTATTCGCAGTCAATAAAAATCAAATATCGCAACCAAGCTTGGGATACCTCTGCTCCCCACGACAAGTGTTATTTCTTCCTCGGGTGTGAGCGGCAAGGATGTTTTCATTCCAGTACTGGTTCGATCTTTTCGATGAAGGCTGTCGTCAAAGGTGGGTATGTCTGATAATTTGAGTAATATCTGGCCTTTGTATTACTCTTCATCTCACTTATGATCTGGAATTTATAAGGGAATTTTATTAAATTTCAACCGGGATTTTTTTATTACACGTGTTATGATAATACACTTCGTGCCTCCTCTGAAAATTCAGTAGCTTCTAATTCGTTCTGTAGTTTGTTCAATACCGATTGTACCATTCTCTAATTGAATGGCCTCTAATCATGTCTCGACACCGTAAGAACTGTAATACTGTATTAGTGATGATGTGATAGTTCAGATGTTTCTAATAAGGTTTATTGTTCTTCCTTTATTGCGACCATAATTATCTTTCCTAAACTTCCCTCTTACTATATGTTTGTCATCCTCTCGTATTCTACGATCAGTGTCCCTCTCTTCATACTTCATCTCTAGAACCTTTTTTCGTTACCGTGCCTCATCGTCATTGTCTTTATTCCTCATCGTATTCTTTTCTCCCACGAACTATCGGCCACGACAATTCGACGTGTTGAATTGACAATTCGAGCTGATGATATTATTAGACGAAGGATGTATCCCGTGGAACATTCGTTGAGCAGCTCTTCTCCCACATTGGAAGATCGCATCTTGCAATTCTGTTCGGTTCAATCATATCGTTCAATTAGAATCCAAAACCAGAAAAACAAGGAGGCCTGATAAGTAAATATCAGATAAAACATTTCAAGGTAGGTATTTGGCCCCAGTGGCACACTAAGTAATTCAACGCCATTCGCCTTAACTGATTTAATGAATTGGGAAATCTTCACGAAAAATACGACAGTCAGAAATCTCTCCCCTGGTATATTGTTCAGATCTTCAGATACCCTTGGGGCAGAGCGACAACAAAGGTCGACCGGTTAGGTAAAGGGTTCGATCCGTCAGTAGTCATACGGGACG
>JAULBU010068624.1:0-10741 GCA_032358235.1 Odonthalia washingtoniensis
TTTTTTTAAACACGAATATATAGGCAACCAGCATTGACACGAAACGTCCCATTCTTCTAATAAATGAAGTAATACAAAGAACCGTGTCCAAGTCCGCAAAATCAATTCGATTTTCTCCTCGAGTCTGTAGTGCACCTAAAACAGAAAGGACAGGTCAGGGAATGACATGCCGGTGCCTTTTTTGTGTTTTTTGGTTTTCCCGCCTCACACTTTTGAGAGCCTGTGATACTTTCGTTTTCGTATGTAAGTATCGAAAATATACGCGCACCAGTTCCTCCTATAGCCACATTTGTTTTCAATTGCACACATGCCTCAGTCACTATACCTGGTCTACAACAACACAGATTATACATTGCAGTTTTGTCCATGCACGAAACGCAATAAAAATTGTCAACAGCAATGGAACGAGCGCTGTGTAGGGCAGACACTTGTCACTTTCATTTTCTTCTCAGCATCCTACAAACCGGTTACTGCTTATAAAATTACTTTTCTTCTGCAATTTGTGTTTTGTACTGTGAACTACCTGGCGTCGCCCAATTGGCTGAATGAAAATTATCATGGTCACCGATCTAAATTTTTAAAACTTTCTACTTCACAAAAACAAGGCTTATCCAAAAAAAGCTCTCCCTGAAAATTGCTTTTCCCTTCACTCCTTCATTTCACAAAATGCCAGACATTTCTCGAGGGTCTTCCCATTTTTTTCGTCAGCTTTCACCTCTACTTCTCTGTTTTGAAATCGGCAGTTCCATTGCAGAGGGCTAAATAAAAATAATTGAAAAAAACTGACGCACTGTTACATGCTGTTTCTCTTAAAAAATCTTTAAAATGATTCACCTAATATTTGAGTTTCTTCAAAACAATTTAATTTTCAATTTTTCAATTTATAAAAGTCAGTACAAATCATTCAAAAAATTCATTCCTGGAGAGGTTTCACCAAAATTATATACGTAACCATTCATTTAAAATGGGAAATTTCAATTTTTTCAAAAACATTTCAATTTAAATGAACTGTATCAGAGATTTTTAACGAAATTCATTTAAATAAATTTCGTGTTTTCAGTCACTGCGTACGCTGTGAGATAATAGAGAGTTTTAGTTAAATCACGTGGCTATTTGATGACTGACAAAACTGATTGAATTTGCACCGATTTCATAGTCATTTTTTTCAGTCATTTTTTGTGAAGGGATTTTGGCAGAACCGATAATTCACACAAAATTTAGTGTGAAGTAACCTCCCAGAGTACATGTAAAAACAGTTTCTGCTTTGTCAGTTCCCGCCTTTTTGGTCAAATGTAAAGAATGAGTATCGTAAAAATGAGTATTGTATTGGTTTGTTTTTCTTCCCTCCATTTTTTGTGAACTCAAAAACGGTCATATGTATGATGTGATCAAACGAACCGAAACTTCATTGTCTCATGTGTAACAAACATGAGGCAAACTAACTACTCAATCGGGATTGTGAAAAATCCATCAAAAGAAAACGGAGGATGTTTCACCATACGATGATGGTGGATATGAATGCGCTGTTCCTATATAAAATATAGAAAGGCCTAAAAAGACACAAGAAAGACCTAAAAAAGTGGTGAGGAAAATAAATGTCAAAGGCATGAATTTTAATTTAAACATATACTCGGAACAACAAAGCCTAGCAGATTTTCGTTTCTCCAACGGAGATGTACACCATGTCTCAGAGATTGTTAACTTCTGTGATGGGCAAACGAAGAGGAGCAAATATTTTTGTGACGAACTAACAACTGGTTGCATTGTCATACGTCAACTCGCTGCTCCTTGCCGATATAGGGACATCGAAATTACATGCGGGATGAGGGACTATGTTCTGTCGGAGATGTTTTAGGAAGCAGCTGAGTCATTTATGGACACGTATGGGGAACTTATTACCACCCTGAGATTCGATTTGCCGAACGATCGTTCAAGGAACTACGTCAAATTCGTCCACGAAAATGGTGCACCTCTCGACAATTGCGTTGGATTCATTGATTGTACCAAGATAGCAATGCAACGTCCAGGCGTACATGAGGCAAACTAGTGGGAATGTTACAGTGGACACAAATTGTACCACTGTCTAATTTGTCAAACTATTACAATCCCTGACGAGCTTATTTTCTATTTGTACGGTTCAGAGGTAGGGAGACGTCATCATTTGACGTTGTATATTCAGAGTCACCTCAATGCTTAACTACAGAAAATGTTACAAATTAACGAAAGGCAGTACTGCATCTTTGGAGATGCTGATTACATTCTACGACCATGTATTCAAATTGGTTATCCACGAAACCTTGCATGTCCACAGCAGCATTTGTATAACGTATCGATTAACGCAGCGCATGTTTCTATCGAATGGTCTTACAAAGACCTCAAGCAAATGTGTTCATCGATGGACTACCGTCGTATTTTCAAGGTGCGACAAGAACCAATCACATTGATATTTAAGGCATCCGCACTGTTATAGAATTTCAAGGTATGTCCCGGACATGGGGGTCAAACAAGTAGTATTTTCTAATTCCATCCACCAACTTTTCAAACATATCTGAACGTCAACGTTTATTACAATATGTACATGAACTTCTTCGCAATTGCAGCGAAGTCTAAACTGTTTCGGTTTCATTCTTCGATACAAGATTTCCGTTCCTCTTTCTCCATCTTTGAACGAACCTTATCCATTTCCAATCCATCCGAAGCCAACTGTAGACGTCCCTCTGTCATATTCTCCATCATAACCGCCCTCTCTTGAATTGATGCATCCATTGCCGCCTCACGTTCATATTCCATTCTCTCTAACGTGAGGAAATCAACTTCTATATTTAGTCGTTTTTCAGTAGTATCCTTTTGAACTTGCACATGTTCTGACATTCTTTCTTCGTAATCATCGTCAGAATCTTCCGATACATTCCTTTTCCTTTAAATGGGTGTTCTTTCAGTTTGTGTAATTCCCCTTCTTCTGCGATTCATCGCAGATTCTTTCAATTGTTCGCCACTTAATTTTAAACGTTCGTCTAGACCTGTTTTTTCGTCGCACTCTGCGCGACGTTTTTTGTCGAATTCATCAGCCACCTGGGTTACGCCATCAAGCAAAATCTCACGTTCACCTTGAACTTTAATTATTTCACTAGCTACTTCATTACGAGTCACCGCAATGCGGTGGCCCGCAATTAGTTTTTTATAGCGATCGATTACACTCTTCCAATTTGGCTGCGTCACATTGTGAAACACGTTAAGCGGAACTGACGTCAGAAAGACGGCTAGTGTCCGTGAATTTAATTTTTGTTTCTCTGTGCGCAGCTAGATGTGCATCTGCACAAAATACTGCTTTCAGCAATTGGGTATCAAGAGAATTTGTGAAACGTACTCGCCTCTTTGGTGCGTGTTATGTACCGTCATCCTGCGATTCAATAACCTCCGCTCCGTTGATTCCATTTTTTGTTGATCGATGATCACTGCTGAATCACCACGCTCCATCTCGCCTGTCGTGGTCTTTTTCGCCGTTCCAATTAGATCATTCTATTTTTATCGGTTGTTTTGGAAGGGTTTCAGTTGTTTTGTTGTCAGTTGTGGGCGTAGAGGAACTGAGTGGAAGTCTCGAACCAACACAGACGAGAAAAAAATAAAGTGCAGGGCCGACCAAGTCCTGCAAGGTCTCCGATTACAATTTGGTTCATGGCAACTAATGCCAATGTACATGCAATCCATTCTTTTCTGTTGGTCATTATTGCTTCGTCATAAAAATAATTGTTTTCCAAATTTTTGCGAGTAATTATTTAGTGAATCGGCCGTGACTTGAACTCTGATTAAGTGAAATTATGGATTAAAAAATGATTAATTTTTTTCATTGTCATTATATATATATATATATATATATATATAAACCCGTGCATGCTTTTCGCACGTTCCTTACGTCACATTTAAGTGAAGTGATTTTTCCAAAACTCTTTAATTTAGAAGCTTTCTTTTTTCTAAACTAATCACTTCAATTCATTGACATAACAGTGCTAAGTAATTTATCCGGAAGTGTAAGTGAAGTGAATAGGCACTGCCTAAAGCACTAGTGTCCACTAGTGCATGTAACTCATTGGTCTGTGATTCTCCAATTCGATTTTTACGGAGTTTTAAGCTAGACATAAACCGTAGTTCCGAATAGTCGAAACATCGTTTGGTGTCCGTGCCCCTGAATATATTCTTGCATCATACAGTCAAAATAGAGACCTCTATGCCGTACAGACTACATGTGTAGGTATTATATTTCTTTCAATTGAGCCTTTGGCAATATCATGTTATGATATGTCATATCATATAGTTATGATAATTCTGAATTTTTCATTGGTCTGTGTGTTTGTTTTAAAATTAACCAATTTCCGATACCACCCTGTTTTGTTTGTCTCAATGTTACCATAATAGAGACTTTTGATAGAGTAATTTCAGTAAAAGTGGGTAAAAGAACATGCGCAAAAAAAATAGCGGAGGTGACAATGCGAAATTTTGCCGTTTCTGTAACCAAGATTTCAATAGAACGGCTTTTCATCCACCGCTGTTTCAGTAAAAAATTAAATCGAAAAAATGCGAAAATAATAAATTTTATAAAGAATGGAAAAGAGCCAATAATAAGTATTCGTTTGTAAGTACCTTAGCATAAGGTTCCATTTGACAAAAATGTTTCCAGTGCTTAGAGGACTGAAAATGTACACAACTTTTATGTTTTCTCTTGGTTTGTGTTTGACTTCGAAAGTGCACGCCGACAATCACAACCAACCGAGAGAAAGCAATATTATCGTCATAACGAGAAAGAGACTGATGGAGCACTCAATATTTTACCACCTAAAAGCGCTTCGAACAGCGGGAACGATGAGATGATAGGGCGCGCTGATGGTAACGACGGGGACCTCGACGTCCCCAATAACACTCCAAATGACACACCGACATTCATAACTGCAATACCGCGAAGGCGTATGACGTTCACAACGCTCTTTGACATATTATTACTGAAATCTGTCAAGTATGTAGATGCCCATGTCGCTGGACATGGTGAAAAAAGAAATAATTTTAGTGAAGCACATCAATTATTTATTGTGTCTGTTCCACCGAATGAATTTTCTCCTGTCATTGTGCCGAACTGGAAAAGCCTCAAAGACCGCTACAAAAACTTTCTTGCGCACCACCGTTTCGCAGTGCAACTAAATGTGTCGGTGGGTGTGATAATTGAAGGAAGAGGGGAGAAGGAAGTCTTTTTGGATGATTTAATTCAAACTGTATATGAAGTGGAGGAGTTCCGTCGCGCATAGCGTTATGAACGCACAGGGCTAGACGATAGGCTAGGTGTAAGTGGAGAAGAGTTGCGAGATCTGGTTATGACCCGAAGAAGCCAGTCTACTAAACTCACTGAATCTCCAGCTTCTTGAAAAAGAATTTCTTCAGAATATTCTGAATCAGAGGACGCTGAGAGAGTAAAAGCACATGTACGTCGACAACAATTGAATATTGAAAAAAGATATAAAATGCACACCGACCGCCACGAGTTGGAGAAAAATGACCACGATACAGCAAAAGATAGACAACAGTACGAGAGAGAACTTCGGTTAGAGACATTGCAAACATGGCGGCTACATTTAGACTCTGAACGTTTGGAAATGGATCAAATACGATTGGAACTATGAAAGGAAGAGAGAAAAGCAGGAATAGAAGAAAGAAATCAAAACACTTTGGCATTTGCTGCAATTGTGAAAACATTTAGTTAGAATTTGTTACTATCATTAAATGGTTTTTATGTTTAAATAATTCTTTAGACTTGGTTGTTCCCACTGGAAGCAGTTTTTTGTCCCCCATGCCCAAAGCATATTTTAAAATTCCATAACAAGGCCGATGCCTTGGACATAAGCGAAATTAGGGCTTCTTTGACCTTGAGAATTCTTCTATAATCAATTGCATACCACATCTTCTTAAAGTCCCTATAAGACCACTTCAAAGTAACCTTAGCAGCATTCATGGCCATATTATAAATATATTGCTGTGTAGCTGCAATTGTGCGCGGATATGGGATTTACATCCAAGGACAAAAAATATATGCGGCGTCTCCATAAATACAACATTGTATCACTTACCTGTATCTTTTCCTGTACCTCATTGTCCAGTTCACTTTGTAGGTACAACGTCAAATCGTGACGTCTACTGACTTCAGGGCCATAGAGGTATAATATGAACCCATCAGGGGTCGATATGGTTTAGTAGATTAGGAAGTGGATGCGTTTAGGTCCGCTATAACATTCGTGGAATTCGTGGATGTGGCACATATTTTGGTTTCTATTGTCGTCTCTTGTTTCTCCGCTTCGTCTGTATGGCTTCTCATTACGTCGGGTCCCGTCTGCTGGCTATCCACATTGCAGCTTCCTGTTTCACGTTCGTTATTCTCCGTATCTGTTGGTATGCCCCTGGTTTCAGTAAGTTTCTCTTCCTTTTCTTTTGGGATGCCTCCGTCCCAATTTAATTTTATCCAAAGCCTGACGTTCGTGGATCTGAATATCCTTCTTTCCAAATAATTCTGCACAACGGCCGTTTCTCCATCAGTGATCACAAATTTTTGGGGTTCCTCCCTACGCTGTATTACGTGTCGATACAGCAACACCGTCTATCCTACTGGCAAATCAGGAAGGGCTATCGATGATTCTCCCACATTAAAGCCTCTGGGATGCTTCTATCCGAATGATATTCGGCGTGTCGTCTGCTCTTTCTCCACTTAAACCATTGCTGAGTCAATAGCTTTCGCTCTATCAAGTTGCTTTATAGTCAGGGACGTCCATGCAAGCCTTGGTATTGCCCAAAAGACTAGGAGGATCTGGAAAAAGCCTTCTGGTCGCACCGTCGCGCTCACGGCAAAAATGGTCACGTTGAGACATTCATTATCCGAGGTTTCCATTCCTGTGTCTGATCCTATTTTCTCAAATGCAGCTCGCAATGGTTCGTGATAGCGCTCCACGGTCCCAATTGTGTAGGGGTATCAATTGGTGCCTCGTCTATTACAATTCTGTTCGACTGCAGGTTCCCCTTAAACTCCTTGGAGATGTAATTTGAGCCCTGTTCAACCATCCGGTAATCTGGAGGTCCCAAACAGACTGAGATTCACAAACCCTGGATTTCCTTCCATACCTCAGCTGCCAACTGATTCTTGATAAATGCCGCGGCTGGAAAGTAGGTGGCTTCGTCCACCATGTGGATGACTGATCGGCCGCATATAAACATGGTTTCCACTTGTACCCTACTGTTGAATTTCAAGTTTTCAGCCACTACCGTAAGTTTTAATCTCCTTGGTTTCGACATGGCAAGCCTGCATATCTTGCATCTTTCCGCGATTTATACGATACACTGACGTATCTCTTTTCTTAATCGATCTCCCTTTGCTCTTTTAAGCGTCCTCTCCCTCACGCCTACGCTAGGATTACCAAAGACCTTGTGTATCTTTCGCAGTTTTTGTTCCGTATACAATGCGTAGCTCACATTCCCTACTTCCCACCTATACACGAGAAAATAATTGACGAGTGTCAATCTCTGTGTGCGTCCCTGGTATGTAATTTTTCGGGTCTGCAGCGAGATGTCGAGGCTGTTTAACAGCATATCCTTCATACACAACAGGGTTAGCACCTTGCCCTCCATCAACAGTAAATGGATGTCAAATATCAGTCCAAGGTTGAGGAGAGGTATCTGGATCGTTTCTGTCCCTTGTCCTTTCTTTCTCCCGCCAACGCCGGTCACTCCCCTACTTTGGGGCTCAATTTCCCGGCGCAAACCGAACGTTCGACAATAAGCGTCGTATTTCTCCATGTACATGATCGACTTCCTATTGGCGGCCGTGTTGATTTTTACGCCTTCAAATTCGGGTCCCTCGGTGGGAGACATTTTGTAATACATGGCTGCTATCATCGTTCCGCTATTTGCACAAATGGTGCGACCATCGAGGAAATCTACTATGGCCATCGAGGTTTGGACGTCCATCAGATCATGCCCAGAAACGTACGCCAGATCTCTGTCTTCACCATCTTCTCCCTCACCCACTGGGTCGTCGTCTTCATCGTCTCCTATATATGATTCATCATCATCATCGAACATTTCAGACACGAACGCCAGTTCGGCTTCAGTCAGCATTTCCGTGTACTGCTTTTATTTCAGTTTTCCTATAGCTTCTTTCACTTCCTCCTCTGAATGCTTCTGGTTCGCAATGTGGTCTTCCTTGCCACATACCATGAAACCTTTTACACCACGGAGCTACCTGGACAGTTGTCTCCTGGGTCTTCTTTCTTCGTATCCTATTCGTCCTCTGCCCCCCGTGGACGTCTTTCTTCCCAATTCCCTCACGCGGTGACTCTCTTGTCTGCCATAGATCTCCCCCAGGGTGTAATTCACCTGGTCATAATTGTGGTCGTCGTTCTTGTTTGAAATTTATTCTGATGTTGTTCCAGCGGTGCCGAGTTTGTCGCTCAATCTGTTCGCGACCCTGTTTATAAGTTGTTTCACTCCGCGGGAATCTCGGTTTTTCAGGGCGTCTTGCACACCTGGGATATCTACGGCAGTCAAAGGTTGATCTCAGAGGTATTGGTCCCCATGGTACGATGAGTCGAGCTGTTTTTGAATGCTCATCACTTTCGCGACGAACGTGCGATATATGCATATTTCGGGAGCGCCTGGTTCAGCCTCCATTGCTGCCGAAATCATCATCCCCTGCGAGTCTCTCAATAGTCTGGTCTGATTCTCCCTTGAGTTGTACCATTTTTCAATAATTCCACAGCTTCGTCGAAGGTATGGACTGACTTGGCTTCCTTGTCTAACAGTGTTAGTTCGTTACATGTCAGCATGATAGGAATTTCTTTCCTCTTTTCAGTTTGGTTGAGGTCGCACATGCTGGTTGCGTTCCAAAAATTCTAGAATATCATCCAAGTCTTCCTCATACCTTCCGGTAAATTTAGTTTGATCGACAACGCTCTGACCATGCCATTAAACCCCAGTCCTCTCTCCCGTCCTTCCATTTTATTCTCTCTTCTTTCTCAGTCCTTCTCTTCTTCTACATAATCCGGTGGCCGGTCTTCATATATTATTGGTTCGCTTACTATTACGCTCTTCTTGTGGACATTGTTCTTCGCGTCGTCATCAGATGACGAACTGAAACCGGAATCGTCGTCAAGGTCGTCGGCTTGTTAAATTGTTGGCTCCTGTTCCACCTTGTCTTTCTTGCGTCTTTCTTCCTGATCCAGGTCTTTCAATATCACAGTGGGTCCGTGGCTGCCTACTTTTATGTAACCGTATCCCTCCTTCCTTTGTCCTGCGGCGTTTTGTTCAACCGTTTCTACGACCACTCCTACATCGCCCTTTTCATTTTCCGTCTTTTCGAAAGGATATACGTAATCCTTACAATAAAGTACGTCGATTATCTCTTCGTAGGGTGATCTCTTCCTTTCTGTCTTGATATATCTACCTCTTTTACAATACATTTCAAGTAATCAATAGAGCCTATTACGCACCGTTGCGTTTTCCCTACATATTATTTGTCAATATGGTTGTATTGTCCGACATTTCCGTTAATCTGTTTGTGACAATTTTCGTACGTTGATTGTAGCAAGGGTTGTTCGGCACAAATTGGTCTGAGTTCGTTTCTCCTTACTTCCAGCCTTCTTCATTTCATCGATGCTACTCGTCTCTGTATTTACAGGTACTAGCCATTTTGTGCCTCTTCGTCTTTACATAAAGCCATGTCAGGCAAATGCATTTCATCTATGCAATAGAGCCTATTACTCACCGTTGCGTTTTCCCTCCTTTCTTGGCTCATACTCTATTGCATTCTGTTTTATCATTTCTAAACTGATGATTTACCCTTTCATTGCCGTTCTTATCCGTTCTCTAAAAGGTCTTGTACCATCATAAATGCTACTTTTTCTAATTTATTTGTAAACAATGTTATCTCTCTAATGTTCATTCTGATCATTAGTGTGTAGGTCTCCGTTCAACCAATCGTAGCGCCGTAGTTTTTGCATATACTTTTTCATAGCATAAACTGTTTCACAATAGTACAGCACTGCACACAGTACATAAATTAGTACTGTATGCTCGATTGACGTCCGGTAACCGTTTTGGTTCTCCGATGAGAGCCTCTCATCGGATCATGCAATCGGTTGCCAGACGGCAGCTCTTACAGTACAAAATTAATTGGTGTAACCGTCGACTGGAATTACTCACAATGACTGATTTCGAAATATGTCAGTTACACATCATAAGGTAATATTAGGTTTCAGCGCTTTCCAATGGTGTAATTTGTATCAACATTGACAGTCTGTGTCAGAAGTTACAACTCTTTCATTGCACATCCAAGGGGGTCATTATTGTGAGGGTGAAAAAACTAAATCCCATTATTTGCAGAGATAGAGACGAAATAAAAAAAATCAGCAGAGGACCACATTCCAAAAAACGATTTTCACTATAGTCTTTCGGTGTAGAGTGGTTTCAACAACGAGACTTAAAGGAAGACACTTGAAGTTGTCTTGATGCAATAATCAATACGGAGACCAATGAAGACAACGAAGATGACAACTTTGAAACAAGCGTACAAGTAGAAACAGATGCAGACGGTATTGAAGAGCGTTTATATACACAATATGATTCAATAAAACAATTTAAAAAATTTAAAAGTATGTGCACGTGCGAACCATCATGTGATATTGATGAGCTAATTGATCTTTCATTGTCATTTGGT
>JAULBU010068635.1:0-10740 GCA_032358235.1 Odonthalia washingtoniensis
CCACGTGTTTTCCGGACAGCTGTACATACGTTACAGCACCTTACTGTACTTGGTGTACTGTACGCTCCTCCTTTCACGGTCAGGCGACGGGTGAAGCTTACTTGAGGGGGTTTTCCATATGGGATTTCCTCAACGATAATAAACGTAAGCAAGACCGAGACTTCTTCTATCCCCAAAGTTTGCCTTCAACGGTCATAGTGAAGCCATTCTGGCTCGATAGCTCCCCAATCTTGTCTGCGAGAGTCAGACATCCGCGTATTACACGCGTCGCAATTGATCCGGCTCAACATAACGCCCGTTCGATTCCTCTGTCTTACCAGCGTTGACACAGATTCGACCGGACTCGCTTCGCGTGATTAACCACCGCCTTACAAGCGTTAATCGAATCCCTGTTTCACGCGGCCGCCTTCCATGTACTTTAACCCTCCGGTGATAGTCGCCGTTTGCCTGATACAACTACACCTATCAATCGACGGGGCACCACCCTGATTCCCAGTCTCTCTCTCCCTTTTTTGGAGTACATATCAACACGGGCCACTGTGGAAAGATGTCCCGAACACCTTTAGTGCCGGTGCATTGCACTAAATCTGGTCTCCCAGCCTAGAATCAACAGGTGGAAATAAATCAACACTTTAATAATGAACAAAAATCAACCGATAGGCATTCCACAGCCCGGATCGAGAAGAACAAGGTCATTGACCGGCAGCTTGCCCGCTGGTTCGCATAACACATCTCGTGCGGCATGCAAAACCGGTTCTGTGGATAATCCCTCCCCGTTCTGTGGTCAACTCAATGATGAGGTAGATATACAACGCATATGCGGTGAAGAATCCGCCGAACTCAAACAACAAGTAACGGACTTGAAAAAACGTTTGGAAGGGGAACTTACCCGTAAGCTCGAATTCGAGGACGAATTTAAGAACCTCCACAACGAGCTTACCGCTATTAAACAAGCCCTCGACGAAAAGATACCATCTCCAACGGAGTCCGTCGCCGGAGCAGTAAACTTATTACGTTCGGACGTCAACGCGCTTTTGGAGCACGGTACATCATTAAAAAAGCTCGAATTTCGAGTTGGAACTCAAAAAAAGTAATAACAACGAAGATTTTAATACCGCACTGGACCAGGAAGACGCACCTCAATGTCTACTCTTACTGTCTCAACCTTTAGTAGTACATTGTGATACATCACGACAAGAAAAAAATAATGGATCTTGCGCGTCACGCTCGTACCATTCATACCCGTCAGTAGGATCGCGACGCATGTCCAATTACAACTCTCCACCGCCAGAATAGGATGACGAAACGACAGGTCTTGGCCTGGATATTATCGACCTGACCGTACCGTTCTTTGAACGTGAAAAGGGCCCTAAGCACCGAGGACTCACCTCGTTTAAACCATCAAACCCGGCCTTCGACCGGTTGATGTCGTACCGATACTATCTTTTGTCTAGAACAAGCGGAGACCGAGACAGTGCATCCACTGGTGAGCTACGCAGACTCCTCAATAGCCTGGAATTAACCATGAAGGAGCACCGCTTTTCGGGAGATGATACCATAATAGTATTCGACTTCCTTTCCAGGATGGTGGAAGAATGCGACATACTTGGACTAACCGAGGCACAGGCATACGTGGCCCTTCCCCAGTTGCTTATGGGGAAGGTCGCGAAACAGTTTAGATCGACAAGAAAGGGAGCTCGCTCCAGGTGTAACCTGTAGAACAGAACCCGTCCAATCACAATCACGGACGTACGCCACGCCCGCGGCTATACGTGAAGCGGTTAATTCATTACGCGGAACGCGGCAGCTGATTAACGAAACCGAACAACACTTCGCGTCCCGGTTAAACGACGCAGCCTATCACTGCGGGAATGTTTACGACGAGTTGGGTAAGATGACGCTCTTTGTGGACGGATTGGTCACGACAACTCGAACCATTGTCGCGCGCTTCCGGGAAATTGAACCCCATCAGGAATTAACATTCAATCGCCTGGTTCAGTACGCCCAGGATCAAGGCGACACGTATAGAGCACAACGATTTAACTCGGACTTCAGCATTACACACTCGGGGATCGAAACCAAAACGCGAGGTACACTTCGCGGAAGAACTTTCGGACCATCAACAGTCGGTAGAACTCAACAGCTCGCCCTGGACGAGTCTGTGGATACAAACTACCTGCCATCGACATTAACGGAGGAAGAAACAAACCTGTACGCAAATACAGTTAGACCAGGACACATCAACTTTGGCGGACGTTCAGCGACACCCAACCGCGTGGAGTGGAACTCTAACAGACGCAACGACCAGACATCACAACCATTGATTTGTCACCAGTGTTACGAACCCAACTACATTTCTCCGAAGTGTCAGTTACAATTCTCCGAAATGGAGCAAGTCATTACCAACTACGAAAAGTTTTCAGCGATACAGAAAACGCGCGTTCCCGATACCGCGTACTGCATGGCTAAACTGCGTTATCCGCACTCCAGCAGAACGACAACCCTCTGAAAGGAGACAAGGTGATCAAATCAATGAAAATACCCAGAGAAACTGACACAGGGGCTTGTCGAAGCATCTTCTTTCTTAATATAGAAAATCTTGAGTCGTTCACAGACTCATTCTCAAAGTCCCCGCGTCACCTCTTTCTATCCCATTGCTCCATCATCATCATCATCATCATCATCATCAACGAAAATTTTCGGTTGTCTCCAACGCCCGTGGCGGAAAGTGAAACGCATAGACGCACAAGGTGCCGTATTAGTACTTTCTCAGCGCAACTATCTAGTATACGCCAATCTTGGGTTGTCATTACGTTCGACCGAACAGTTCGCTGCAGTCCTATATACCGGTGCCGGATCCAGTTTCATTCGACGCTACGATCTACCGTATGGGTCGGACAAATTTATCAGACCCCTCAAAGGGTCCACCAACATACGAGATGCGAATAACAGACCCATCACTATGGCAGGAACGATTATGTTGGCAACCCAGCTTGGTTCCCAGTCGGAAATGTTGACCTTTTACGTGACTGACCGACTCGCAACTTCGGTCATCCTCGGTTGTGATTTCTGCGACAAGCATGTCGAAGCGATCCGCCCGTGCAGTCGGTTAGTTGAGCTGGAAGATAGGACCACCGTACCCATCGTTAGGAAACCAAACAAGAGACTCATGGGCGCTCCGCCACTGCCAGAAGAGCAGGAATACATACCCACGAAGGGGAGGACCTCACCAAAAATATATGTGGCGGAACAGACGGTTGTAGAACCGGGAACACAAACCTGGATACCAGTCAAGACGGCACGCCAAGGATTAATCCTCGTCAAATCAACATCGCGCCTGTATGACAATCATCTTTGTCAGGCAGGTGCAGGAATAGCTGACGTAACGGACGGACAATCTTTCCGGATATTAGTAGCTAACTTCGAAGAACAGTCAAAGATAATGCTTCTGAATCAATATATTGATAACACTAGTTCACACCCAACCTCGCTTGTCGAGTCGAACATTTTACATGCACAGATACTAGGACTCATCCCCGAATCTGGACCATCCAAGAAACCACCTTCCATGTTTCGGAAGCGTCATCAATCCCCCAAATACCCGGCATTGATCAACAAACATCCCTCATATATTCGAGAGTCGCACATGGGACAAGACGAGACACAGACAAAGGCGGAAGACATACTGCCCGGAGTACCCGAGGAACACCACCATGACATCAGAAAGATGTTGAAGAAGCACGATCCCATGTGGCTTGGCAAGCTGGGTAACATTAATTTCACAGAGCACGCTATAGACCTCATACCCGGAACAAGGCCTTGTAAATCACCATCATATCAGGCGGGCCCGAAGACACGAGAACTAGAACAATTCGAGATTTTCAAGCAGATCACGGCTGGAGTTATCGAACCTGCCTATTCCGAATGGGCAGCGCCAGTACTCTTCGCACCTAAGAAAGATGGTAAGCTTAGGTTTTGCATCGATTACCGGAAGCTTAACCAAGCTTCCGTGAAGGACAGTTACCCAGTTCCTAGTATGGACTAGTGTATTGACTCACTTGGGGATGCCAAGATATTCACAACCTTGGACGCGTACTCTGGCTATTGGCAGGTCCCAATCAGGCCAGAGGATAAGCATAAAACAGCATTCGTTTGTCATGTGGGAACGTACCAATACAACCTAATGTCATTCGAGCTCACGAACACACCCGCGAGGTTTCAACGCGCGTTGGACCCCATCCTTACCAATTTAAGTGGCAAACTTGTCTCATCTACTTGGACGACGTCATCATCTACTTCAAGACGGTCGATGAACAAATCAAACATGTGGACGAAATTCTAACCTGCCTCGCGGCAGCCGTCATTACCTTAAAAATAAAAAAATGCCACTTCTTCACGAGTACTGTCAAGTACCTCAGCCATTTAATCAAGTCAGAAGAGCTGGAAACAGACCGAACAAACACGGAGTCACTCCGGCAAGCTATGTCACCAACGTCGAAGACGGAATTGTAATCGTTCTTGGGACTTTGCAACGTTTACAGACGGGTAATACCAAGCTTCAGAAACACAGCATCGAAACTAAACGAGCTGTTGAAGAAGAACAATCCAGACACGTTCAACTTGAACGAGGATCAGCTTCAATCATTCCACTCTCTCATAGAGGCCGTCTGCACACCACCAATACTGGCGTTACCTAAACTCAATCCACCATATTCAGTAGACACGGACGCACTCAACTACCAAGTCGGCTGCGCACTCTTCCAAACCCATCCAGATGGGGAACGAAAACCTATCTGTTATTGGTCCCGTTCATTAATCCAATCCTAAAAGGGATACTCTGCAACCGAACGAGCATGTCTCGCCGTCGTATAGGCCTTGAAATTTCTCCATCTTCACCTTCTCTATGAGAATTTTGTTGTATATACCGACCACGTCGCGCTAGGTTGGTTACTTACGATCACAGATCCATCAGGCAGACTTATGCACTGGTGATTACGCCTAGCGGAGTTCGACTTCAACATACAGTACAAGACTGGCACTACCAACACGCAAGTCGACACCTTGTCGAAACTGAGGAAATCCGCGGAGACAATCGCGGACGACGAAGAAGACCTTCCAAAATTCACCATGGCAGAAGAGAACACAGCCCAGAAACATATCTTCCTGTTAAGAGACAGCGTCCAATTTGACACGACAACAGTCGACGATGACCACACGTCAACTGACTTGGACGATTCATCCGCCGAGACAACGTTCGAAACATTGCCGGTTTCGACACAGTCCGACCTGTTATTTCAACAAATATCGACCGAATAATTACTCTTCGCACAACAATCCGACTCCCTTTGTTGTACCATATTCCAAAAGCTCGAAGAGGGGGTGATAGAAACCTTCGAACTTCAACGAACCCTCACCATCGGGGAGGTCGACATCTTACCTCTCCAACGAGGCCGTCAACGACACAAACGGACCATTCCGGTAAGCACAACCAACCAACTTCGTCATACATCCGTGTAAACTACGAACACGTCGCCGGCCCATCTCATGCCATCGCATGTTTGTACGTCCCAGAAGTCTCCCTGTACATGTACGTACCGGCATACACCATCACCGTACACCATGCCCACCAACTTTCGTCCCTAACCTCCTCGATGGAGTCAGCCGAAACAACATCGCACGATTGACAGCAATCAAAAACGCCCACCCCATACGAAGGGGACTGCGGCTTGCGCTTTCCGCTAAAAAGAAAACAAACAATTTTATTTCCTCCCAAGGAGCAGGAATCAGCTAAACCTCAACGACCCGAGGGCAGGAAAAAACAACGACATGGCACTCAGTATCGCTCAGGAAAACTTCCCGCGGACATAACCGCGTAACTCGATCCAACCGCCCGTAAAATGGCGCTCGTCCACACCAACTTCAAGAAAAAACTGATGGGCGACGCCAGCATCGGAAGGGGTACCATTTTCAACAACCGCCGAAGTCGTTAGAGGAGCAACTGCTGCACGTGCAGGGTCATTCATAACAGATGGAGCACCGCCTCCATACTGGTAAGTGCCAACAACCGGAGGTTCCGATTCACCCATCTCGTCATCGTCATCTTCCCAGGTACCAACGCCGGCATCTTTGTCTTGAACATCATCGTCACGGTTTCTACCAGCGCTGTCGTCAACCCACCGTTCAGGGGCCATGTCAAAATTGAAACCAACCGGATGATCATCCGGAATGGGAATTCACCTACGCGCGGCTAGACGCCATGCTTCAGCTTCACCAATCGCACGACGCGCAACGGGATCATAATACATCCAATCTGCTCCTGGATCAATACGGCCAGAATAACTGTCATCACGCTTTTCACCCCGTGCTCGCCACGTTAGGGAAAGACTAGCGAAATTAGTCCTTTCGATCACAAGCAACATACCGAGATACTCGTCAACATTCGCCTGGTTACCCAGCATTGGAAGAAAATCCAGCTCACGACTGAAACGAATCGTGTGAGGAGATTCGGCCCAGAGCCGGTAGTTATCATACGCTTCCTGAAGAAGAAACGCGTCAGTATTAGCCACCATTTCGGTGTAAGTCACAACCCACCAACCGCTTTTCGGATCTTTATGCATCTCGGTCCAGACATACGACATGCATGGCGGGAGCTCGACAAAACAACCCCTGGGAACCTCAACACGGCCCTAGTTCTTGATTAAGTTAACCCAACCATACGCGCGCGAGTTGGGGCGAAGGTGGTGATGCATGACGCATTGATACGGTACTGCCATTCCATACGTTGACCTAAATTGACGCTCATCACGAACCTGGACTTTCCAGTAAGGAGAATCTTTCCGGAAGTAACAAAATTCCACCTTGCCCGACGGCTTGATGAACAACATTTCATTGTTAGACACCATCAGCTGGCCACGCCATCCTTGCAGCATCTCAGCTGTCACGCGGTCTATATTAGCCACATACTCCATCTCACTTTTGGTGCGATAGAAGAATAGATCAACGTGAAGATTCTTGGGAACAGGAGTGAAGGTCAGAAAACGGTTTAAACTGGCATACGCAGCCTTTTCGAAGCCTAAACGTGCACCTGCCACGGTCCGACTATGCCCTATGCGCAATTCATCGTCATAACAAAAATACTGGCGACGCCAGGATTCGGTCTCCATCGCGCTTAACGGTATACCACCTAGAAGAAAGCCCTCGTGGACATAACGAGGTACGATGGTCCCATCCTTCACAGCATCCATTTCAAACCATGGCGCATGGCCCAATACTTCAGGATAATCGAAGGGTCCTGCATCGTCAACCGCAACCAGTGCGGAGTATTGCTTATTCTTACCAGCCAGAAAACTGGGCTGTCTTCTTGCATTCTCCGGAGGAGTCGTGGACGTTCCTTCCTTAGGAGGGTTGGGTACTGGTTGGTTAACTTCATCCGCCGCACGCGGCGTTCGCGAAGTCATACCTCGAGTCATTTCAGGGGGCATTACTGACGCTGTCGCAGCGGTTGAGTCTGTAAGGAAATTTTCTCCAGCGGACGCAGAAGGACCGGATGTTGATTGTTGAATATCTTCCATTACGGTCGAGACTCCAGTATTTGGAGGGATTGGAACTGTGCCACCTGTCATCACGGCAGTTATGGAGCTTAAATGGCAAAACCACGAAGTCGGAATACGGCGAATTAACGGACGCTTTATATTGAAAGCGGATTTCAATACTGACGAAATTTAATTCGGATAAACAGATGACCTTCAATAAGGCGCTCACGTTATTCATATTGGCCGGCCATTCTGTTCCGCACATTGCATCTCACTCTTGATAAGGGGGTGGTGTAGTGCAATTGATCGCTACACGTGAACGTAGTCGACTTCAAATTCGATGTCAGAACCTTCTGTCGCATTGGTCACTTTTTATCAGTCTCGGTCACACTTTTCGTCACGTTTTCTACGTTTGGCCTAGTCCGGGCAATTGAACGACCGGGCACGTGTTTTCCGGGCAGCTGTACACTCAGTACAGTACCTTACTGTACTTAGTGTACTGTACGCTCCTCCGTCTGCCGTCAGGCGACGGGTGAAACTTACTTCACAGGGTTTTTCGCCCTGGATTTCCTTAACGATAATAAAAGAAAGCAGTACCGAGACCTCTTCTATCTCCAAATTTTGCCTTCGAGGGTCATATCGAAGCCAATTCGGCTACGATAGTCTCCCAATCTCGTCTGTGAAAGTCAGTCATCCGCGCATTACACGCGTCGCTATTGGTCCGTTTCAACATAACGCCCACATGATTCCTCCGCCTTACCCGCATTGACACAGATTCTACCGGACTCGCGTCGCGTAATTACTCACTACCTCAGAAGCGTAATTGAACCCTCTATATCTCACAGCCTCCCCTCCACCTAGTCTAATCCTTCAGCGATAGTCAAGGTCAACCTGATACGACTACACCCATCTATCGGCGGGACGCCACCCTGCTTCCCAGCATCTCTCTCTCCGTTTGGTGGAGAAGGAAGTCAACAGGGGCACCTGTAGAAAGAACTCCCGAACACCTTTAGTGCCGGTACATTTCACTACACCATCTTTCCCTCTCACGAGATAGTTATCCAACCACTCTTTTCTTCCTTGCACAGTGTGCTACTTCCTCGCACAGTATGCGTTTTCGACCTTCCCGACTCTTGTCGGTACTTATCAAATGTTTTTGAAGAAAGTACTCCTGATTTCCATAAAATGCTTCCCTTCTTCCTTCAACGCGGTGCTATGCGTACATTATTCAAAAAATAAATCTGAAACCAGCCCCTCTAATTGTGCCATGAATTCAAAAACATGCTGTTCTTTTCTACGCATCACAACGTTCTTGAATATATAAGAAGAAGATCTTGAGGTTGCCTGCTCCGTCAGACACATGGGATGACTTTGGGCGTAAATCGGTGTCCCTCAACGGGAGTACCACATTGGGGCTAGGAAAAGGAGGCGCGGGCAAAAGCCACATACAAAAAAGAAAAACGTTGTTCTTTAGTAAGACGCAACCACAAAGTCAAAACTTCGTTGTCCTCCTTGTTCAGTTCCCTTCTCCCTTTCTTTTCTTTTTTCAGCTTCGCCATATCGAAGCGCTATTTACTAGCACTAAACTACCACACGTGTAGTCTCACACCATCGGAGATTCTGTAATTAACCTACATGCTGCACCTGCGTAGTGCAGAATTCAGCTACAGTATGCACTGGTCAACTGTGTACATAGACTATGACACGTGGCTCAATGATCTGGTCAACCAATGACGTTAAAACGCCAATTGTTTGACCATATTCTTATCAAATAGGTTGACCAGATTTTTATCAAATAAAAATCTGATTTCATCAAATTTTGGGGTTTTATCAAATTTTGATGAAACGTCATAAAAAGTTTTAACCATTCACGATATGTTTCA
Organism: Odonthalia washingtoniensis; assembly: GCA_032358235.1. Lineage (NCBI taxonomy): Eukaryota > Rhodophyta > Florideophyceae > Ceramiales > Rhodomelaceae > Odonthalia > Odonthalia washingtoniensis. Next base: position 9,416 of record JAULBU010068635.1, read on the forward strand.
CACGTGTACCAAAAGCCATCATTAATTGAAAAATCGCTTCCACCACATGCTGACGGCTTTAAAAGTTTTCACTGGTGGGAAATTCAAAAGTTGAAAGTTCCACCCGTCGGCAATTATCCCCGCTTCCTCAGATTTCTTCCAGTTATTTAAACCTGACAAAATCCCTCTAATCCAAAGAGAAACGTTCTTACAATCAACCGTTCTTATTAGCGATGACTGCTTTCATTAACGCCGCCGCCAACTCCAGTTTCCTTTTGCATTCGCATTCAAGTATTCTTCCAAACAATACTTCTACCAAACGATCATGTATTCGAGAATCCGATCCCGCTCGCCACCAATCATCCCGACGCGTTCGTTATAATCATAATGTTAACATTATTTGTCAACAACAACAGCAGAAAGACACAACTAATGACATTCAGAAAGATCCGACTGAATTAAAACATGGATTTGCTCAAAGGGTCGTCATTGACGGTCGTCAATTGTCATACGATTATATCGAAGGATCAGGCCCTACAATCGTCTTCCTTCCTGGATATTTCTTTTCCCGTCGGGAACAAGCTAAAGCAAATGCAATGGAAATCTTTGCAAAACGTAAAGGTCAATCCATTTTAGTTGAGGAATACTTGGGTACTGGTAATTCCAGTGGTGATTTTGCCAAAGATGGGACATTAAGTCAATGGATTTCAGATACAACGGCATTAATTGATCGACTCCCTAGTAAGGATAAAGTTATATTAGTTGGTGCTGGTGTAGGTGGTTGGATTATGTTGCACGTAGCTATGCACAGACCAGATCGTGTCATTGGACTTGTTGGTGTTAATCCATCTGTCGATTTCACACATGATTTAATCGCTCCTAGTATGACAAGTGAACAACGTGACGAATTAGAAAAGGAAGGGGTTGTTAATATACAGTGGGGTCATGTGATGTATCCAATTTCTAAAGCTTTAATGGAAGATGCCGAGAAATGGCTTGTTCTACAAGGTGACTGTTCTGATAATTTGGATATTACTTGTCCAGTACGATTTGTTCAAGGACTCAGTGATGAGGAAATTCCACGGAGTAGAATTCTCAAACTTGTCGATTCCCTCAAATCGAGAGATTGTGTGTTGACATTTATCAAATATGGTGACCATTTCTTGGAAGATGAGCAAGATATGAGACGACAATGGGATGCTGTGTGCGAAATTAGCGAAAATTTTTACGAGTACGATCTCACTTCACCGGGTAGCGGTTAAAGCTTTCCCTGTCTTTTCGTTGTTTTTCCTATCCCTTTTTCCACTGATCACCGTCCTTGTCCATTTCTTCCTTCTTCTCCGTCA
>JAULBU010068646.1:0-10739 GCA_032358235.1 Odonthalia washingtoniensis
TACATTCGTTCTTCTATTGTGCATGGGTTGGGAGCCTGTGCCGTCTTGCCATTGGCACAGTAGGAGCAGAATATAAAGGTGTCATGGAGTATGGCGATTACATCAATGGTTGGAAAGTGCCCTGAAGATATTATGCAATGAAGGGAAGGGATCAGTGTAGAATCTGTCGATAAAACAAAGCTACTTCAATAATAATAAACGATCAATTAAATAAACATATAAATTAAATTATAGTGATTTATGCAATTATAGAATAATTACCTAATATATGCTAATTTGCTGCAGTACGAACTGTTAAGTCGTAGACCTGATATAAGAAAGTACCTTTTCGGCATCGGTGGTCTGATGGTACGTTACCACCTCCCGTTGATATTTCTGAAGAAAGACAAAGGAGCAATCGAGAGGATCGCTATTGATCTGTATACCGGTTATCGTCCGGTCGCAGGCGATTCGGTTGGGTTTCCCTTTCCTATTGTGGCATGCAATAACTAGCTGAGAAACGATTTGTAATACGAAGTCTTAAAATTTGTCTAACTCTTTTATTTTTTGCTCGTCTCCGAGGATCGGTATTTATACTGACATAAAGATGTCAGTCTAAATGATTCAACTAGTATACGAAGAAGTCTACTGTTAGTAAATACTAACTAGTTATAATTCAGTTCAGTTTATTTTGTGTTCGTCAATGCTAAATAATGTGAATTGTACATCAATTATACACACACGTGTTGAGTAGAAATATGTAAATGAATCGATAAGTGCATATCGTTGCCTTTTCATTGTAATCACATGAAACTCGCTCATGAATCAAATCGACATGTTGTCGAGTAGATTTGAAAATCGGTGCGTGGTTGAATGCAAGGTGAAGAGACATTATAATGCCGTAGGGATTGGGTGATATTATTGATGACAGAAGGGAAGTGAGAACACGCTAAATGATTCTGCGTGATGGTTTCGATAGAGGGGCTTATATGGTTCTTGATGTTTTGATTTTGCGAATGTAGGTGGATGGGGATGTTAGTGCAGTAATGGGATGCTTTCGAGGCTTCTGAATTGGGAGGCAGTGGTTGTTTTCGAGTTAATCGGGTATGTACATTTGTTCGTATTTGGGAAGGTTAGGATATGGTGTACGACATGTTTTTCCATGTTGCTATTGTGTTGGATATAATGTGAGGAGGTATGTTATGGGAGAATTTAAGGAATGATTTATTCTGTGTAAATATAGCAGCTTTGTCGGCTTTGATTATGTCTTGAACTGAAACAAGAGTTTCAGGTATCCCTTGTGATGTCACGGCCTTCGTGCGAATAGGACCGTGATTATTTTGTATTTCAATAGACCCAGTAAACATGATCGGCGTTAGTTGATTATTAGCAGTCAGTGATATCAGATTATGTTTCAATTTTGTCATATGCGGCCCAGATAAGGGGCTGTGAGTTGGACGGCTGTACTGTCGAAAATAAACGTACCTGTGTTGTCGGATGGGGGTTCCTCATAGGAGTAGAGTTCTGCAGACGAATTGGGTATGGCGGTAAGTTTTTTATTGTAATTTAAAAATCGTACTCTGTTGGTATGATTCAATCGTCAACGTGATGGTGTATTGTGCGGATTGAATTGGAAAGATGTGGTATGGGATTGATCGCGCCCTTGGTGACGCCGGTGTTTCGGATCCTTGTATTTGTCGTCGGAGTGATTTAGAATTCGCCCATATTCTGCTGCGTGAAATTTGCAGGAATTGCTGTTTCGATGATGATTGGAGTGAGAGAAATTATGGCAGTATGATGATGAATAATTGCGGGTGGATCGAAGGTATCGCATTAGTGACGGTTGATGATGTGGTGGTTGATGTGTATAGTATGATGGGTTGTGCATTTGAGTTAATGTTGTTTCAACTGACCTTATCATGGTTTGAAGTGCCAGTAGGGACGAGGCATATTGGAAATTCAAAGTGGTGTGAGGTAGGAGTAGGTAGGGTGCTGCCGTACTCCTTTGATGATGAATTTTATAGCAGTGTGTTCATCATAAACTTTTGGATATCTGGCTCTAATCAGAAGGATACGAAGTTTTCCGTACGCCTTTGAATATTCACTGGTATCTTCGTAATTGTTGAGAATTACATCGAAGGCCTGCATCTCTCGAGACTCATTGTCAGCTGAGGTTTTTTTCAGAAATGTCTGCTGGAATCTGGTGATTATGAAACATGGATTGATGGGGGTGCCTGGTGTGATAAAAACTGTAGCAATTTAGGAGGTCAGCAAAGCAAGGACCATACTGGTTAGTGCTGTTATTTATCTGTAATGGTGGGTTTCAAATGTATAGTTGATGCTTTAAATTTCTGTGGTTACTTCAATGTTTTATGTTTCACATCTAATTGCTACCAACCAGGGTTCCATATGGTCTCTTCCCGGTGTGGTAATGGTGTGTTGATGAAATAGAATCTGGTTAGATATTGCTACGGATTGTTCAATGATCTGTGCCATGGTGTTATGGTTTAGAATGGGATTGTGCTGTGTGATTATTCTATGCGATGGGAAATGATTCTAGAGTGGAAACCGATTGTTTATTGGATCTGTGATTGGGTTTTGATTGATATATGGAGAGTTCTGCGAATATTGCAGTATTATTGATTGATTATCGTGTATTGTATATATATTTATATATATATGTATGATGATGTACACAGTATTGTGCGGGTTGATATGACTTGTGACTCATGATTGTTGCGAATTGCCGTGATTTATATTTTGCTATGGGGTATGGTGCATATATTGCAGTATGGCTGGAGTGTATGCGATACGTTTTGTGTATAGATGTTTTGATTAATATGTGGAAATGTGTGGAAATGGTGAAGTGATATTGGTGGGTTATGATATTATATATATATGCATGTATGTATGGTGATATATGCAGTATTGCGAGGGTTGCTATGATATGCGATTTATGTTATTGTGAATTGATGTGATTTGTACTTTGATATGGGAATGCGTAGCATATAATGCAGTATTAATAGGCTATATGTGGTATGTTTTGTGTATATATGATAATGTATGCGGTATTATAAAGATTGAGTTGCCATATTAATTAATTGTCCCAATTATGTATGAGTAGTAGTTGCTATTGATTAATCCAGCCCCTGATTCACTTTACAACACTAGAACTACCCACACTAATATCATCTCTACAATGCAGTATCCCCAACTTCTCCACACGTGTACCATAATATACAGCTAGACACCCACCTACTATACTGTACATGGTCACCTACAATACAGTAGACAGTTGGGTCCATGCTACCCTAAGATACTATATCTACACGTGGTCATCCGAGGCTTACAATCTAAGCTTCCGCCGATAAACATGGATCAGTGTCTTGATTTCACTTTTGACATTCTTCTCCTCTATAAGAGTGCCACCAGATCCATTTCTTTCTCCCTCTCTTTTCCTTTCCCTTACTTTAATTTTCCATAATAAACTCTGTTTCATGTCGTCACAATATGGGTATTGATACTCAGACACTCTAAAGTCACTCACATTCGTATTGATACGAATTACTCGCCCGTCTTTTTAGATCAGTTGACTCGCCCCGTTCTTTGACCTTCCTTAATGCTCCCCTGTCTCCGTGAAACACCGTCATTCTCCCAGTATTACACAACCTCATTAAGCGCATATCAACTGCAAATAGCCTCTCTACGGTGCCACCCTTCATCCACGCATCACGCGTACAGTACCTAATCCGCTTACGTGTCAGACCTCGGAAAATGCATGCACCGCTATCTACGATTCTCGCGCTCCCGGGCATTGACCGAAATCCACATCTAAAACAGTACGAGAATACACTACTCAATTGACACGTGGCTGTATCCCGAACACTGGGTGCAAATTGTAGACACCAAGAATACCGCCGTCTCACCAATACCAGTGTCCTTTGACAATTCGTATTCACGGCCTTGTACGCGAGCATCACGACAAATTTTAAAAAAAGCTATAACAAAAAAATAGAAGACAAACACACCGATTTTCGAAAATAAACCCAACTAATCATACTAACATAGAATTAACACTACTTCCGGAAACCCTCAATACCAAACTCAAGGAACAATTATTTATTAAAAAGTCATTCTTGTAATGAGAACCTTATAAGAACCTTCAAGATCATCGTTAAAAATCCCCCAAGGCTCATCAACACCAAAAATGCAACTATGGACCCCGCCGCGTCAGACGAGATCAGGCCCTCGTCCATTCTCCAGCCACCCTATCTCTCGTTCTGGCCGCTCACAAATTTTTACGACGGAATGCACCGCACGCTATATTCAATTCCTCCGTCGGACATAGAGCATCCGAGTGCAGACACCGCTAAAGATCTAACAACTGTAAGCTGCTAAAGCCTTCCCCTGTGACTTGACTATCCAATTTCGGACGAAAGCACCAAGAGCATTCCTGCGGTCGCGTAGGGCTTCTACGCGAATTAAAAGACCGGCTCCGAGCCAATAAAGACCTATTTACAGACGCTCACTTCAGTATGCCCCTCGCGCCTGTCGGTCTGTTAAAAGACATTTCTGAAATATATCAGCTCCTGGACCCGAAGCTAACCACGATCCCTCCACTCCAACTAAGTGGCGTTGACATGAGAAATGACTTACTCATAACAAACCTATGATTGGGAAGTATCACGAAACTTACTTGCGCAGACCTCCAAATCATCGTCCAAGAATTAGTACGAAACCGCCGCATTAGCCCCAGATCAACTCCCCAGCCTAATTCGTCCGTTTAGGTCTTAGACCCGTCATCGCCACACAACCATCAGCAAAATATACCCGCGATAGTCTCAACATCATCCCCAAGCACCCAAAACTATGCAAGTACCAACCCCTCCTCCAATCCCCCAAACGCCACCTGAACCTCGAAATGAGCCCCAACAGCCAATGGGACTACGTGGGAACCAACCACCCATGTTCGCAACGCAACCTGAACAAGACAATGCAACCTCATCTGATACAGAACCCATGCTATAGATTAGTGCGGGTCGAATCTCTCAATCTATAGACTCAAATTTCAAGGACAAAACCTTCTCAGGAAAAGTAGATGAGAGTATGACAAATACAATACGCGATTATTTGATCTTCTAAGCTCAGCTCAATCTGTGAGACGCGATGAAGGCCCTCTTCTTTGTTAATATACTCAAGGAACTAGCGCGTACCTTTTATTTATGTAATTACATACCATCAATGTCCCACCCAGAAATTACATAAATCATGATCGAAGAGTTCGATTCAGCGAATAGACAAAGAGAGGTCCAGATCCGCCTTGAACGTCTCGATCTACGAACGTTTATGATTGAACAAGAAACAACTGATGAAGGAGTGTCCATTTTCAATATGTGCGCTTATATCAACAAATTTAATCCACAGTGTATCGACATTTATCGCAATGAAACTTGCAAGGTCAAGGTTCTATCCTCCGCCGTCGCCTCATTTGAATGGGCTAAGATTCCAAGAAAAAAGTACTTAGTGGAAACCATACGTTTCAAGCGTTCAAGACTGCTTTTGCCCATTACATTACACTGAAAAAAGAAACCTCTCTAGCAAAGCAACCTACTCCCGACTCATGAAAACTTACTCTATTTGGTCAATATGCAAACAAACCCAACCTGCGGCATGTATTAAGATCATACAAGAATAGAGTCAACAACAACCGATCAAACTTCAACAATCGACAGCCTCCCGCTTTCAACAACCGGAACTTTCATTTCCAAAACAACAGGACACAGAACAACTCAGCTAGTCAACCACGCCGAGATTTATGTTACAGATGCGGTTTCTCACGATGGTCGCCAACACCAATTCTCGCCGAGCACATCAAAGAGTTACATCTCGAATAGACTACGAAATTGTGAGAAATCGGTCTACATTCTGTCGGACGTGATTAACGGCCATGAGCAAGACTTGATTGATACTAATTATACCGACACGGACCGCTTAGATAATGAGGAATTCGACATACCCGATGAAGAAGCCGAAATATTTAATCTACCGGTTTGAGGAGAGTTAGAAAATGAACAGGATGGCGACGATGTCAGAAACGATTTGGATAAAACAGTCGTAACGACGCACGTTAACCAAATGCTATATGCCTTCTCCTACCTCAAAAATTTATCAAAGCAAGACTCAACATTCCGTGTACAGCATTCATCGAACATGCCAATCAGCAAGAATTATGTCATCAACTGCAACAATGTCGACATATCCACCACAAAAGCGCACCCAAACGATAGACTCCATCCTTCGTTTTGTGTGGATAGTGGAGCACCAAGAAGCGTAATTTGATTGTCGACGTTGCTCATGATTAACGACTATTTCAACATTATATGCCCGCTCACACCGTCCAAAATTTCATTCCGTTTCAGTGATAGAATTTATTCTTCAAAATGGAAAGCATCATTTCTCTTGGTAACACTGGCATCAACCTCCAACATCCCGATTGAGCTAGATATTGTCGATGAAAACATCTATCCCCACATCAGCCTTGACATCCTCGATCATCACTCCTTGATGATCGACAATGTCAAGAACAAACTAGCACGACGTCGGAAATTAAAATCGAACAACCAAGTCTACTTTTTGAAGGAATGGTTCGTCCCGATTTTCGGAGGCGAATCATTTCATCTACACACCCTACTCGCTCCAAATGAAACCATTCAAAACAACTTTTAAACCACAGAATTAAAACAACTACATTGTTCGTTCTTCCATCCAACCCCTGCCAAAATTTTCAACTACTTACGCCGCACCAACCCTTCCGACGCCGACCCAACCACGCTTACAATTCTTAACGACATAACCGCGAAGTGCGGCCCATGCCAAAAAATGATCTTCGCTTCTGCATCTCGTTTGTATCCGATAGAACTAGATTCAACGAGCGTATCTTTATGGATGTTTTCCTTAACGCTGAACAAAAAGAATCATGAAATTCTGCACGTTATATACGAAGGAACCCACTTCAGTGCGTCATACCGTCTCAAGAATATGGAAACTCGAACGATTTTACACGCCTTGATCAAGAACTGGACGGCAATATACACTTGTATACCAAATAGGATAATAGTAGACCAGGAAAGTAACTTTGGTGATTCATTTATTCGAATGGCGTCACTTGACTATATTAAAGTAGAGAAGACTGGAATAGAGATGCAAAACTGTATGAGCATCTGCGAAAGGTTTCACAAACCCATTTTCATTACTGTCCGCAAATTGATCATGGACTACCCCAAAATGGATTTTCATCTGCTCCTTGATCTTGCAGTCAAGTCCATGCACGATACGGCGGGCCCAGATGGATTGGTGCCCGCTGCTCTTTTTTTGATGAATACCGAAGAATAAATATGCCACTCTAGTATGACAGGCTGCTGACAACTGATGAGCGTGCTGATTACCCGAACAGAGATGAAGGAGATAAGATGCGTGTCAAAAGAGACCTGAAACACAAAGTATTGAACCCCACTGTTAAAGCCCACAAACCTGGTGACAAAATTTTTCTATGGAGAGAGAAAGGACACTCGAAGAAAAATGGTGAATACCTTGTCCTTTTGAAGTTTCATCATGACATAGAACCGCAAAACTCGTCGTTATCTACGTTCTCACAGGGAAAAATCCCCGACCTTACTCTATCACTAAAAACAAGCACTATGTCTCACCACGCCTCTCATCAACCGCATTCATCAAAATAATCAACTAAACTTTTAATATCTTCCGTTCACTGATCTTTCAAGGAGATGTTTTTCTAATATAAATAATTCCTCTTAAAGACCCCCGCAGCCAAACGCCAGAAATACTAAGAGCGCGACATGACGAGGTGAATAACCTTACAAAACTTAAAATCTTTCGAGTAATCATACGCGAAGAGATCCGCAATATGCGGACATCTTATCCGGAAGATTTGTGCTCACTTAAAAATCACCAGTGGATGGATCGACGATCCACAAGGCGAGGTTTGTTATACTGGGTCACCGTGATAAATCAAAGAACTTCATGGTGCATTCATCCCAAACCCTGCAACCCGCATTGATACGCCTCCTGCTAGCACTCGCATCCATCTATGGATTCAAGACGTGACCCAGGCGTATTTTCAATCGGCAATACCCCTGGCACGTGACTCATTCCCCGACTCGAACATTTCTGAACGTAAATTATCACCGGATCAATGTCTGCAGATTATGCAACCGCTCTACTGGTTATCAGAATCTGGCGGCTTACAGTTTGAAACCCTTCATCGTCATCACATTCAAGATCTACAGATGAGCCAACTTTTATCAGACCCCTCATTCAATTTCAAGTTCACTAACGGAATTTAACTGGTCTCTCTGGCACTTATATAGACGAACTTTTAAGAGCTGTCAACAACGACTTCAAAGTAATTTCAATGCAAATTGAAAAAAGATTTGTTATGAAACTGCCTCCCACTCTACCCTGCAATTTTTTAGGATTCGGTTTTCAACTCAACAACGATTCTACTATTCAACAATCTCAGCGACATTACATGCAAAAAAGTGAATCTCTGGACTGGGATGACACTTTCAAAGACTCCAGGTCAATGCGTATGTGGCTCGCTTGGATCTCGCATACGCGTCCGGACTGTCTCTTTAAAATATCAACTTTAGCCCAAATCACAGAATCAACATTTACAACTACTCCATCAACATTCGTCCAGAAACTCAACAGAGCAATCCGCTGTTTACCAAGCTACAACGTAACAATTTAATTCCCTTCCCTCGACTTACCATCATTAAACGTTATTGGATTCAAAGAAGAATCATTTGGTAACAACCTTGACCTATCTTTGCAACTCGGATACATCATATTTTTACCAGACGCAAATTCAAACGTTATAACCATAACGTTTAAATCATACAAAGAAAAGAGTCTGTGTCGTTCAGCAATGACGGCAGAAGTCGTCGCCTTTCCAAACCTCTTCGACTGCTCCTCCACCCGCACCACAGAACTCAGCACCTTACTCAACCGCGATGTCCAACTTAATCTCTTTACTGATTCCAAATCCCTATTTGCTATTATATCAAAGAGATCGCACACTTCAGAGGATCGCTTGATTCTGGACGTCGCAGCTGTCCGCGAGGGTTTAAACCTCGCGACATATCCAACATTGGACCTGTACGTTCTGAATCGAACTTCGCTGACGGTTTAACAAAACCGATGGCCCAAGAAGAATTACGTAACATCCTGTCAACGTCTTAGCACACCCCTAATCCTGTTTAATGGATCATAAGACATCAGAGCGACAACCTTCTCTAGTTTCTATCTTCCCCCTTCTTCCTTTTCAACTTCCTAATTTACCTTCCTATTGAATCTTTAATTTTCATCCTTCACGTTCCACCTTCTTTTTTCTTCTCTACATTTTCATCATCTTTCTTCACCTTCCTAATCTACAATATGGTAATTTAATAACCTTCGTAAGATGATGATATTATGTTTTTTAAAAAACTTGTCAGCTCTAAAACATGAACAGCATGGAAAAACATAAATATTATGCTCATGAACAACATGATGATAACAATGACAATAATAATCTTGCGCTCATGAACAATAATTATACTAAATCTTATGCTCATGAACAATATAATGGTAACAATAATAAATCTTACGCTCATGAACAACATGATGATAGCAATGCCTATAATAAATTTTATGCTGATGAAAACATGATAATACAATAATAATGACAGTCCTAAAACATATGAACAACATGCTACCAACAATCATAATCTCAAGCTCATGGAAAAAAAGAGAACCAACAAGTGTTACTCTTCCTTAACTTACTGATCACTACAAAATATTCATACTAGTTTTTACTTCATCATCTCCATTTTGATTTAATAATTACTGGTATAGTTTATTTTCGCCTTCAGTCACGAATAATTCAACTCAAGCTTTCCCTGTGATCTTTCATCCAATATGCATTCATTGCGTATATTCTCCAACTTGTTCCCCAAAATCCCGCCTATAAGTCTTATAATAAAATGTATACGATACATGGTAATATATAATCAAGATATAATTAGTAAAAACAAGACGGAACATCCATAATATACTCATTGTCACATAATGAATACGTAACAATAATATTTATTGTGATACCAGACTCTCTTCATCAAGCATAATTCTTCAGAATAAATAGTAACTAAAATCCTTATATCCTGGCTTAACTAATAGCATTGGACTAAATTAACGTGTCAAGATGGTATACGAAATTATCTTATCACACTGGCATACGAATTAACTTCACTCTGTCATGATACTATCAAAGCGAATGGGTGGACTCAATAACCCATTCCACGCTCCAATCCAAAGGACTAGCACAACCCACACTAATATCATCTCTACAATGCAGCATCCGCAACTTCTCCACACGTGTACCATAATATACAGCTAGGCACCCACCTACTATACTGTACATGGTCACCTACGATACAGTAGACAGTTGGTTCCATGCTACCCTAATATAAGATATCTACACGTGTTCATCCGAGGCTTACAATCTAATCTTCCGCTGATAAAAATGGTTCAGTGTCTTGATTTCGCTCTTGACATTCTTCTCCTCTATAAGAATGCCACCAGCACCATTCCTTTCTCCCTCTCTTTTTCTTTCCCTTACTTTACTTTTCCATAATAAACTCTGTTTCATGTCGTCACAATATGGGTATTGATACTCAGACACTCTAAAGTCACTCACATTC
>JAULBU010068657.1:0-10738 GCA_032358235.1 Odonthalia washingtoniensis
TGTTCCATGTGTGACTCTAGAGGGTCTGAGAGATGTTTGTTGATCAACGCCGGGTCTTTGGCGGATTTTTGACGCTTCCGAAACATGGAAGGTGGTTGCTTGGATCCAGATTCGGGGATGAGTCCGAGTATCTGTGCGTGTGAAATGTTCGATTCGACAATCGAAGTTGGGTGCGGACTTGCGTTAGCAATGTGTTGATTCAGAAGCAGTATATTCGGCTGTTCTCCGAAGTTAGCTACTAATATCCGGAAAGATTGTACGTCCGTTACGGCAGCTATTCCTGCGCCTGCGAGACATAGATGATTGTCGTACAAGCGTGGTGTTGTTTTGACGAGGATTAATCCTTGGCATGCTGTCTTGACTAGTATCCAGATTTGTGTTCCCGGTTGTTTAACCGTTTGTTCTGCCACATATATTTTTGGTGAGGTTCTCCTCTTTGTGGGTATGTATTCCTGCTCTTCTGGCAGTGGTGGAGCGCCCAAGAGTCTCTTGTTTGGTTTCCTAACGATGAGTACGGTGGTCCCTTCTACCAGCTTAACTAACCGCCTGCGCGGGCGGATCTCTTCGACATGTTAGTCGCAGAAATCACAACCGAGGATAACTGAAGTTTCGAGTCTGTCAGCCACGTAACAAGTCAACATTTCCGACTGAGAAACAAGCGGGGCTGCCAACGTAATCGTTCCTTCCATATTGATGGGTCTGTTATTCGCGTCTCGTATGTTGGTGGACCCTTTGAGGGGCTTGATAAATTTCCCTGACCCATACGGTAGGTCGGAGCGTCGAATGAAACTGGATCCGGCACCGGTATCCAGGACTGTAGCGAACCGTTCGGTCGAACGTAATGAAAACCTAAGATTTGCGTAGACTCTATAGTTGTGCCGAGCAAGTGCGGATACCGCGCCTTGCGCGTCCATGCGTTTCACTTTCCGCCAGGGGCGTTGGAGACAACCGAAAATGTTCGTTGATGATGATGGTGAAGCAATGGGATAGACAGTGCTTTCCGAGCCACATTGGCTCGTGACGATGGGATAGGCAGGGGTGACGCGGGGACTTTGAGAATGAGTCTGTGGACTACTCAAGATTTTCTTTATTGAAAAAGGAGATGCTTCGGCAAGACCCCGTGTCAGTTTCCCTGGGTACTTTCATTGGTTTTGATCACCTTGTCTCCTTTCGGAGGGTTGTCGTCCTGCTAGCGTGCGGATAAAGCCAGTTTAGCCATGCGGTACGCGGTATCGGGTACGCGCGTTTTTGTATCACTGACAACTTTTCGTAGTTGGTAACAACTTGCTCCATTTCGGAGAATTGTAACTGACACTTCGGATAAATGTGGTTGGGTTCGTAACATTGATGACAAATCAATGGTTGTGATGTCTGGTTGTTGCGTCTGTTGGAGGTCCATCCCACGCGGTTGGATTTTGCTGAACGTCCGCCAAAGTTGATGTATCCTGGTCTAACAGTATTTGCGTACAGGTTTGTTTCTTCCTTCGCCAATGTCGATAGCAGGTAGTTTGTGTCCACGGAATCGTCCAGAGTGAGCATGTTAAGTTCGACCGACTTTTGATGGTCTGAAAGTGCTTCCGCGAAGTGTACCTCGCGTATTGGTTTCGATCTCCAAGTGGGTAATGCCGAAGTCCGAGTTCCAACTCGTTGTGATCTGTACGCGTCGCCTTGGTACTGAGCGCACTAGACCAAGCGATCAAATGTTATTTCCTGACGGGGTTAACTTTCCCGAAAGCCCGCGACAATGGTTCGAGTCGTCGGCGCCAACCCGTCCACAAAGAACGTCATCTTATCCAACTCGTCGTGAAAATTTTCGCAGCGATAGGCTGCGTGGTTTAACCGAGACGCGAAGTCTTGTTCGGTTTCGTTAATCAGCTACCGCGCTCCGCGTAATGAATTCACCGCTTCGCGTATAGCCGCGGGTGTTGCGTACGTCCTTAATAGTGATTGGAAGGCTTCTGGCCAACAGGTTGACCCCCGGAGCGAGCTCCGTTTCTTGTTGATCTAAACTGTTTTGCGGACTTCCCCGTAAGGAGCTGGGTAAGGGCCACGTATGTCTGTGCCTCAGTTAGTCCGAGTAAGTCGCATTCTTCTACCATCCTGGAAAGGAAGTCGAATACTATTATGGTATCATCTCCCGAAAATCGGTGCTCCTTCATGCTTAATTCCGGGCTCTTGAGGAGTCTGGGTAGCTCACCAGTGGATGCACTGTTTCGGTCTCCGCTTGTTCCGGACAAACAATAATATCGGTACGACATCAACCGGTCAAAGGCTGGATTTTATGGTTTAAACTAGGTCAGCCCTCGGTGCTTAGGGCCCTTATCCCGTTAAAAGAACGGTACGGTCAGGTAGATAATATCCAGGACAAGGCCTGTCGTGTCGTCATCCTCTTATGACGATTAGTAATTGGACATGCGTCGCGATCCTGCTGACGGGTTTGAACAGTGCGAGTGTGATGCGCGAGATCCATTGTTTCTTGCTTGGCGTGATGTATCACGATGTACCACTGAAGCCCGTTGAGGCGGTAAAATTAGACATTGAGGTGCGTCTTCCTGACCCAGTACGGTATTAAGATCTTCGTTGTTATTTTTTTTGTGTTCCATCTCGAAATTAGAGTTTTGTTGTAATGATGTACCGCGCTTCAAGAGCGCGTTGACGTCCGAACGTAATAATTTTACAGCTTCGGCGACGGACTCCGTTGGAGGTGGTACCTTTTAGGCGAGGGCTTGTTTAATAGCCGTGAGCTCACTGTGGAGACTCTTAAATTCCTCCTCTAATTCGGGCGTACGGGTAAGTTCTCCTTCCAAACGTGTTGTCAAGTCCGTTACTCGTTGCTTGAGTTCGGCAGATTGTTCACTGCATATGCGTTGTATAGCTTCCTCATCACTGACTTGACCACAGAACGGGGCGGGATTCTCCACAGAACCGGTTTTGGATGCTGCACGAGATGCGTTATGCGAACCCGTAGGCAATCTGCCGGTCACTGACCTTGTTCTTCTCGATCCGGGATTCGGAATGCCCGTCGGTTGATTTTTGTTCATTATTAAAGTGTTGATCTATTTCCACATGAGATTCTAGGCTGGGAGACCAGATGTAGTGCAATGCACTTCCCAAAGAATGGAAGGAAGGAGATCGGCACTAAGGGTGTTCGAGGTCCTCTTTCCGCAGTAGCATGTATCAGCTTTGCACTCCACCAAAAGGTCAGGGGTTGAAGTTGTCAGGTGACGCTCGGTGAATGCACGGAGTGGTGAGTATATCTTTTCACGACCGCGTTCGGCGAGGTACGATGTGTGAAGGTCGGAGTTGGATCTTGGTCCCGCTTGTAAGGCGATGGATACAACACGACGAAAGGTGAGTCGGACTAAAAGTGGCACGTGTAAGGTGCTGTCGGACTACTCTCGCAAGCGATATAAAATTACTATCGCGACCGAAATGGATTCGTTGTATTGAACGAAATGCAAGTTTTGGGGGTAGATTCTATCTCAAAGTTTCTTGCCTTTATTAAAATCAAAAGGTCAAAGTGGGAAAAACCCTTTAAGTGCGTCCCATCCAATGCCGGTTGACGGTAAGTGGATCATACAGGGCGTGACGGACAGTGAATTACTTTACCCTGTACATTAATTATCCCATCATCAAAAAGGATACGTAGCATGGAGCTCGAACACGTGACATGGAGATCAATTTCCTTATCTCGCCCGCGCGCGAGCAACGTGGCGAACCGTGACAGGAACGTGGCCAATTGGTCACGATTCGTGACAAAAAGGAATAATGAGCTCCGAGGCCAATCGAACTGGGAATGCCCGTTGCACCACACCTCCGTCCCGCCATTGGTCCGCTCACATGTAGTCCTAATCCACAGGCGGTTGTGAATACTTGGAATTTAAGTGCATGCTTCATTTTGTGACCATTATATGCCACAAGTTGCAATTACTTGTCTACTACAGATCAAGCTATACCAATCACAGTTCCATGGATAAACCCTATAAAATTGGACATTGCTCCTGTCTTTTCTTCAACTGCTTCTGCATAAATCTCGCAGAGACTTTCCAGATATGAATCACTAATTCCATTCAAAATGAGATGCTCTCCTTTATTCATAGATGTTTCAATTGCTTCCCAAAATACTTCAGAAAGTTGTGACTGATGTTTGCTGAAGAAAAACTCCATGTCTTTCCATCTGCTTGCCAAACATCTGCGGTGGAGATGCTAAACGACGTAATACAACACAACCAGCTAAAAGTGATGTAACTCCGTATCGGTTCCGTTTAGTTTTAAGAAATGTTATCTAGTCCCATCGCCCATATTATTTTGTTAATATCATCCTTTCTAAATCTGAATTGAGACAAACAAATGAAATCACTTAAATTATTGAAGTTTTCCTCAAATGATGGCATTGAAATGGTAGCTACCCTCTTGTTGTGTCTCTGCATGTTGTTGGAGTTTTGTGCATAATTAACAGCGCATATTAATGGTCCATCTTTGTATAAGCCGGATATATTGTTACTTTTGGTGCGTCGTTCCATTATAATTTTTAATAAGTGTGCCCATGTTCTCATGCGTAGTTGAATTTCTTCCAGGGAATGGTCACTTTGTCGTCCAGGTGACATTTTAGAAACATTTATTATGGAATGAACAGTAAATTAATCCAACAGATTGTTGATGTTACTGGTTTTTTTATTAGAAGGGTTGGCTGTCCTGGCCGTACGAGGAATCCAACATTTCTTTCTCTGGAGTTGTATTCTGGAGTGACTGGTAACGTGTACTAGTGTATGTTTTGATCACATACTTTCTCATACGCCACTGCGTAAATACTTTTCTGTAATTATATAAATTTTAGTCAAACCACTTGTGTTGAGAATTGACACGGGTCAGTGTATTATTGCACAACAATGATACTGCATGGCACGGGTGCCACGCTAAGGGAATTGAGTAAGGACCGTCGTCCGTGTTGCGACAAGTAACAAGTGTCAGTATGAAAAACAGTTTATAAGCAGTTTGCTCTTTCATGAAAGCAGGATGTTTTAATAAAACAACTACATTTAGTTCAACAGATTAAAAGCCTGGATTCTCCCAAAAATTAGAGACGGCATAAAGATTTCAACAAAAGACAAGGCAGTCATCTTAGCAAAAAAACAGTATAATAATATCTGAAGACAATGCGAAATATAAGATGTCTTGCCTACGTGAGTTGAAGAGGTTTCAACTTGGACAAAATTTCAACCTCTGGGTATTCAATTTATATAATGAAATGGTGGAGAAAGAGCTCCTCCAATATTTTCTTTATGACGCAGAATAGCAACGACTGGCGACGCGTATAATTGATAAACGAGAAAATGCCATCGAAGCTGCCCCCGGCAGCGAAACAGTCGACGCCCACGAAAGGGAAGAGGACAAAGAGGTCTTAGCACGAAGATACTTAGAAAGATGCTTAGAACCACAGACCACACGCTCTCTCAGTGCACTCAAAAAGGCAGGTGATGTAGGAAGTTTATGGGACGCACTTATTACACAATGTCGGTCAGAAATCTCACATACTTTGCGTGAAATATAACTGCAGGTTATAAACATAAAAATGCGGACGAATGAAAGTTTAATCTCTTATGAAGGACGTTTACAAGAACTTGTTACCCGCCTAGACAACACTGACTACAGAGTACTCGAGGGAGACAAATGGGGCATACTCTCAAAAGGCTTATTGGATATATACAAGCCCCTAGTAAGGACCATAAATATATCAATAGAAGAATGTTCATATGCTAAGCTTATCCTAAAATTGCAGGAACTTTCCCTCGAGAACATTGGCGACCACAATGTACCAATAGAAATACAGAGAAAACCGGGAACTGCAGGATCTGCAATGATAAATACGGAAAAAGTTAAAAAGGTATCTACAGGAAAACGTTTCAAAGGACGTTGTCATTGGTGTTTAAAAAATGGTCACATGATGGCGGATTGTCGAAACAAAAAATGGAAAACCCAAGGCTGCAGACAATTAGAATGGGGATGCAAACGCCGCCGTCGAGAAAACTGAAATAGTAGACTTCGCATTTTTAAATTCGGAACCCACTTCTAATAAAGAATTAGAACACTGGCTCACCGACTCTGGTGCCTCCCATCATTAAAAAAGTGATGAGGAACGACTCTACAATAAATACACAAAATGTAAGTGTTTAGTTGCAATGGCGGGACAGGAGCACCTCGAAATCAGTGCAAAGGGTAGAAATCGTCATTATGGGAACGTGAAACTTGTCCCACAAATGGGAAGAAGTTTACTGCCTATAGGACAAATTACAGAAGACGGTCATGTAACTGTTACATTCACGGATGACACATGTTTCATCAAGAAGGGTAACACTACAATCGCCATTCGCAATCGAGGAGGGGATAATCTATATGGAATAAAACACTGTTTGGAATCTATAAATACAGCCACGATTGCAAATGAAAATTAGAAAGATGAAATCAGTACATCTGATTCTGATACAGAAGATGAAATTTATAACAATTATAATGATAATAACCCATTACGAGATTGGCATCGGAGGTTGGGACATTTGTCCATTAGTGGGATCAGGAATTTAATTATAATTGGAGTCATTCCAATGGTTCAAAGCGACTTAAATCGCCCTCTAAATTGCATAATTTGTGCACAAGGGAAAGCTAACAATGCTGGTTACAACAAACATCCTAAACGAACGAAAGTAAGGACGCATGTGCCAGGATAATTGGTATACTTCGACAAATGTGGACCCTTTTCAATACCGGATATAAATGGTGATGTCTGCTTTCAGACATAAATAGACGACTACTCCCGATTAAAGACGACTTTCCTAATGAAATAAAAGTCGCAGACAATGAGGGATATAGAAAGCTATAAGGCATCCATGGATACACGAGTTTATGGAATTCAGACCCTAAGAACATATCAGAGTACTGAATATGCCTCTCGTGAAATCCAGAAATTCCTTCGAGCAAACGGTATTGCACACGCACAGACGGGTCGTGCAGCGCACGAACAAATGCACATTGCCGAATGCATGAATCGAGAGCATGTCGAAATGACACGTTCCATGCTGATTGACAGTGGACTCGCAAAAATGTGGTGGGGCCACGCCGTGCTGTATGCTACAACGATAAGAAATCGATGCACAACTGGTGCATTTCAAAATAAGAAAACTCCATACAACAAGTTCTTTCAAAAGGAGGGGGATTTGAAAGTGTTCCATCCGTTCGGTTGTACAGCGTTCATCTACATTCCATTGGAAAATAGAACCAAATTGGACGTCACTGCTGGATGAGGATTTCCAGTGGGCCTTGCTGAATGCCAATTATGCTACAAAATTTATTGTGAGGCCACGAAAGGAATCATACACTCCCGTGATGTGAACTTCATAGAAGAGACTGATGAGAAGCTTTTTATCAATAATTTTCAAAATGAAAATAATGATCAATTTTTGAAAAAGGGCACAATTACGCACAAAACGTCACCGACGACGTATAAGCAAAAAGAGGAGAGAAAAATTGAAAGAGGCAAGTTGAACAAGCACCCAGACTTGGGCACCTGCGAGGAAGAGGTCTCGCTTCATCCACCGAACAGAGCGCCGGAGCGTGCAATTTCGCAACCAACCAACCAAGTGCGACCACCTTCAACTGAGATATAGTCTCACAAGATAAGCGCAGTACAAACAAATGAACAAGTAAAAAAGCGGCGTAGACGCCCGCCAGGATCAAAGAACAAGAAGAAAGTGATCCCAGCCATCCAAACAGAAGTTGGAGCAAACGTACCATTTGTTAATGATACCGATGATGGTACACAAATTACAGCCAGCGTAGGACCATCTTCTTCAGTGAAAGATAATGGGCCGTCTCAACGATGTGACGATCCCAAAGCGAACGCGACACATGTGTGCTCCCTAACAATGATGAAAAATCATCATTTCAAGCGACACCAATCACAGTGAACAAAGGAACAGTACTTCAGCAGGAGGTATCTGACAAATCAAACGTCACCGACGATGAAGTTTTAACATCACAAGAGGCAGCTATGTCAGCTGCAGCGCTGGTTAATGACATGCCTACACCGGAGACATTCAAAGAGGCAATAAGTATGTCTGAACACTAAATGCATTGTAGAAATGCATGTTTGAATGAGCTCCAGTCTCTGAAACAATTAAATGTCTATGAGTTAGTAAAGACACCAACTGACAGAAAGCACATAGAAACGAGGTGGGTATTCCGAATTAGACAGGACGAAAACGGAGCGATAATCAAGTATAAAGCACGTTGGGTCGTAAAAGGTTACATGAAATCACGCGGCATGGACTATGACCTAACGCATGCTTCAGTATCTCGACTGTCAACTTTATGGGTATTGCTATAAATTGCAGTAAAGCTCAATTTAAAAATTGACCAGATGGAGGAAAGCACCACGTTTCTGAACGCCGTGCTCGATGACGTAGTGTATGTGACGCCACCTACAGGATTTGAGCAGCTGGTGCCGGATGGCCTATCAATACATCTGATAAAGTCCTTGTATGGCTCGGAGCAAGCGTCCAGAATGTGGAATCAACTACTAGATATATTCCTAAAGTAGAAGGCTGGGATGAGTCCTAGCAATGCAGACAGATGTTTGTACACCAGGTAAAAAGACAACAAATTAGAACTCGCAATTCTAATATATGTAGACGACATTTTAATTATGACAGATAATTCGCATACGCTCGCCAAAGCGAAAGAAATCTTAAACAACAAGTTTAAAATGACAGACATGGGGAACGTTAGATGGTTCTTGGATATGAATATGATTGACAGGCGTGAAGGCATGTTTGTGCATCAAACATTATACACCGAGAAGATACTAAAGTGATTCAACCTAGAAGATGCCAAGCCAAGACCAGTCCCTTTGATGAAGGGACCCGAATTTAAGAAACTGTTCTTATCAGAGGAAACGATGAAAAGGTTAAATTTTCATACAGGAAACTGGTGGGATGACTGCTTTATTTAAGCGTATGCACCAGACCCGATATTGTGCTTGCAGTCTGTGAGTTATCTCGGTTTGTATCAAAACCCAATGCCCATAATTGGAATGCATTGAAGGGAATTGTTAATTATATAAAAGGAACGAAGCATTATGGCCTGTTTTATAGAAGGAATGATCCTTCAAACAAATTCCATGTGTATGTTGACTCTTCCTAGGCCGATGATATAAAGACAAGAAGGTCCACGACTGGAATTATTGCATATGTAGTATTACATATGGTAGATTGGACTTCTAAACGACAATAAATAATATCGCATAGCACTGCTGAAGCCGAGTACATTACAGCAGACTCAGCTACGCGAATAATTATTTGGTTTAGGCTATTGTTGAAAGAAATTAATAATAAGCAATCTGAAGCTATTATTATTCACGAAGATAATAATGCTGGAATAATGCTTGCACTAGGCGAAGGTCGTTTCCTAACTTCAAAGCATATAAGCCTCAGATACCACTACTTGCGAGAAAAGGTACTGAGGAAAGAGATTACTTTGGTATATACACCTATAGAGTTACAACTGGCCGACTTACTAACGAAGCCACTGTCTACTTACAGATTTACTTAACTAGTCAATCTGATAGTCAAAAGTTTAGATCCAACAATTAAGCTGAATTGTTGATTTCTAAAGAAAGGTAATGACCCAAGTAATGATCTAATTTTTTTTATTATCTTCAAATTGCTCAAGTGTAGCAAGCGAAGGTTTAAATTTCACGTGACGCTGGAATTGCGTGCTTATTTGCTAAAGTAATCAGGTGTTTTTATGCGGAAATTTGGCTTGAGCAATGCACATCTATTGGCAAGTGGAAGGTAATTAGGTGTGACGGTTGGGATTTCTTTCAAATGAGATTGACTCATAATGTATGTATACTTGTTTAAGTATAAGCGATAAGTGAATGTGGAGTCTATTTAATAATTCTATGGCAGTGCATGCCTGCAGTCTAAGCATAGAAAATGGTATTAAATTTGAATAAGTTTTGGTGCATGTTTGTGATTCGAATGTTTCATTTAAGTGTAGCACATGGAGTTTAAATCTTGTGATGAGGCTTCTTTTTTTTGTTGTATTGTAAGTTTGTATAGCAAGTAAGGGTTGAGGTTGATGTTGTTAAGTGGTTGAATGCTTTAATGCTTTAATATATCAATGGCATGAATCTTAATCAGGATGCATACTTTATTTTTTTATTGTTAATTGCCTTTTGTTTTGGTTTGGTTTGTTACTCGTCGAGCAAGAGTGTTGAGAATTGACATGGGTCAGTGTATTATTGTACAGCAATGATACTGCATGGCACGGGTGCCACGATAAGAGAATTGAGTAATGACCGTCGTCAGTGTTGCGACAAGTAACAAGTGCCAGTATGAAGAACAGTTTATAGGCAGTTTGTTCTTTCATGAAGGCAGGCTATTTTAATAAAACAACTACATACTGTAAATTTAGTTCAACAACTTGTGACAAAATTTGTCAGTAAAGTCATCTCCAGTTAGAGGTGTTGAGTTGAGTATAAATACTAGTATTTTTCGTAAATGGGGAAGAATACAGGGCGTTGAAACTGGTACACATTTATTGAATTTCGACATAAAAGCGCTCATATTGCACAGGTTGACTTTTCGAAATGTGCATGATATGTTCATTTTAAACCAATAGCGGTGCAGTGTTTGACCATGGTCATGACCGGAATAATGGGAATGGGGGGTATGGGACACCG
>JAULBU010068668.1:0-10737 GCA_032358235.1 Odonthalia washingtoniensis
ATGGACACGCATACCTAGTATGGACAGTTAGTATCCTCTACATGATGGGAGAGATACGTGAGATACATCGTAATTTCTATCACCCGCACCTAGACAAGTTGTACGCTGTGATGAAGCGGGCTGATCCGGAGAAAGTATCTTCGCAGGTTCTAGCAGACCTGGAGAGCATCCAATCTACATGCGATGTATGTAAACGTGAAGCCGATGCCTGCCACATATTTTGTGTCTACTTCCCAGACAGAAACTGTGTATTTAATAGAACGATATGTCTCGACCTGATGTACCTAGATCAGAAGTGGGTTCTCCACGTCGTGGAAAAGGATACTAAGTTCAGCGCTGCATGTTTTCTTGACGGTGAAAGTACAGAACATGTATGGGAATCGTTCGTAAGAATATGGGTGTCGCCGTATGTTGGATAACCAGACGAGATCTCCGCTGATCAAGGACCGCAGTTCAAGTAACTCACGTGGAATAGTCTGCTTCAGGCTTCCGGAATCCATGATAATTCATCTGGGGTCGAAATTCACAATGCATTAGGAGTCGGGGAGCGATATCATGCCTTCCTCCGCAGAGTTTACAACAAGGTCCGTGCCGACAACAGCACTATCGCGCTTCCGTACGCTCTACAGCTTGCTGTGAAAGCCACCAATGACACAGCAGGTCCGTCAGGCCTTGTACCATCAATACTGGTATGTGGAGTACATCCTCGCATACCTCTTTATCCAAAAGAGCTTCCCTATCATGTAGACAGAATGAAAGCCATGCACGATGCGAAAAAAAGATGACCATGATCTCGAATCAGACCAATCTTAAGACGGCTTCGAGGTCCAATGTTCCAAGCCGAGGTCCAACATTCCAAGCGCAGCGGATGGAGAATACATTGTTGGTGATGAGGTTCTCATGTACAGAGAGAAGCCCATAGGAAAGTAGTTGGGACCTTATATTGTACTTAATCGAGACCACAAGATGCTAACGCTCGACACCGGTGATCGTCTGATAAGGGCCTCTGTGGACAAAGTTAAGCACCATCATGACTATCGTGATCAGTTCAACGATAAATTTGAAGACGAAGTAGCGGCACTTGTTATCCAACCCACGGGGACCTTGTAATCTCGAGGAATCGAGGATCTCATTCTTCCGCAAACCGACGGAGATGTGATATCGGCTCAAAAAGAGCAAGGGAATGCATGCAGGGATGAATCATATGACCCTGGTATGGATTAAATCATGGAAGGAATATGGGATGATCAAGAAAACCACTGCGATGATATTGGAATACAGGTTAACGAGATACTAAAGCCTGAAGACCCTCGTTCGCGTTTGCCAGAGTTCATCCAGGAAAAGCGCATAGATATCAAAGGACTCCAAGAACGTAACGTCTGGAAAGTCATATCCAAGTCTGAAGTCCCTAACGATGCGAACATATTGAGAGGTCGCTTCGTATTGTCGGTTAAGAACGTTGGTACACCTGAAGAGAAACCGAAAGCTCGTTTTATTGCACAAGGTCATAAGGAAAAATACAAGCCGTACATGTTCCATAACACAGCCACACTAAGAGCGTCTTCAGTAAGACTCATCTTGTCCGTGGGAGCCATGAAGGGTTTCCGAATTTTTTCACACGATGTCAACCAAGCATACGTCCAAAGCAAGGACAAGCTCACACTTCAAATATTCGTCCTTCCGAAGAAAGAAGACTATGAGATACTTGGAATTTCTGAGGACAACATTCTGGAGCTATTAACGCATTTGTACCGGATTTGTGATGGCGATGACTACTGGGGAGTGATCGTTGAGTTTCATGTTGGTCAAGATCTTGTAATAAAGTCGTCTCAACTCGACCCCGCTCTTTACATAAAGATTTCAAATGGAAATGTTGAAGGAATCATGGGTATCTATGTGGATGACAGCCTTAATTCAGGCACTGAAAAATTCGACGAACTAACGACTAAGAGTCTCACGAAGTTCTACTCGAAGCCGCGAGTGTTTTATGATTTCTATATCTTTGGCAGTAAAGTTACAACTACCTCACCTGGAGAATATCAACGTTCTCAGCAATTCTATGCTAATCTTCTTTCTTTCATCAAGACGAAATGCAGTTTCGCTTCTTTCCGACGCCATAGAGCTATTATTTCATGGCTCTCCAACTCTCTGCCTGACTTATGTTGTCTGGTCAACCGTGCGGCACAAGTTACGGATGATACGACGAGTGCGGGAAAGGTATCTGAATACAACAAGGCTATCAAGACGGCAAAAGATCTGACGATAGCTGGTCTGCAATAAGAAATGCTTGATTCATCTACTCTTGTCATCAACGCTTACTCAGATGCGGCTTTTGCTTCAAGTGATGACCTATCTTCTCAACTAGGTTTTATTATCCATCTCTGCGAGTCATCTGGTCGTGCTCACATTCTTGACTACTCAAGCAAAAAGTCCAAATGAGTTGTCCGTTCGATCATGGGGGCTGAGGTTTATGCTTTTGCTGATGCTTTCGACAAAGCGTTTGTTATTCGAAAATGAATGGAGAACATTTTAAGGCGCAAGATACCTCTTTAGATGCTAACAGATTCGAAACAGCTCTTTGATTCTATAACGAAGGGTCAGCAGATAACTGAAAAGAGATTGATGATTGATATTTCCTCCGCTCGGGAGGCTTATTGCGCATTCGATATCACCCAAGTTGGAATCGTTAGCACCGATCGCAACCCGGGTGACGGACTATCTAAGGTGAAGGACAATGATGCCGTGGAAACTTTTATTGTCACTGGATGTGACATATGTCCCGTCCAACAATGGATTATACGACAACAGCCAACTCACTTGAAAGGAAAAATGGGGAGTGTGAAGGGACACGTGTCCGACTGAGTTGATGATGTCCGACTTGTTGGTTTCCTCTACTTTATTTCTTCTGGGGTTTTTCTATTCGTGTAGATTGACATGTTTTGCACGATGCATTTCTGTGTAACCTTCGTGCGTATTATTTTGTGCGTATAAAGCTTTTGTCTCCGTTCTCTCTTGCTTCTCTGCTAGAGAATGGTAGAATCTTTACGTGTTTTGTTTCTTACCCGCGAGCTCACTCCGCCGACGGATCAGCTCGTCAGTTGAGTATCAAGCCGGTCGAAGGCCTGTTTGCGTAGACAGTCTACAGTACACAGTGTTACTACATCAGAGTTTCCATTTCTCTTTTTAGAAATATTGTTGGGAAGTCACAGTAGTTGTTATCGGATACGTACATCTCATTGGAATTAGTCAAATCTGGTTTCATATACAGGGGTTATACTCCGACACTAAATGACTACGATGAAAGCGAAAATTTCATCAGGTACAACCCTGTTCCTCTCAATTATCAACAGAAACAGATGGTGTTATCCGGACAGAAATTGGAGCTAGTGCTAGTAAGAAGAAACGAAATAATTTTGTATTAATCAATGGTCCTGAAAATTGTAACGAACAATTCAACTTTGCAAAATTTTTACTACTATTCCATCTAAAATTACCAGGGACAAACTTTGTTGGCCAATATGCATTTGAGTAGTATTTCGAAAGTACCAAACCACTTAACGGTGTTGACGACAAGTTGAATTGTGTGTGTCTCCGATGGGCTACTGAAGATGAAATCGATTATACCTTGAAATATATTTAAGAAAATCATAATGAAGAAATTATTGAAACCAGAGAACGGTTTGACATCGTCCCATTCGACATAATAGTCTCATTAATCCACGTCTTACGCTCCAATTTTGTAATTTAACCACTTACAGAACAACTACCAAAGCCATACCATCGTTTTTATATTAACAGTTTCTTCAGACAAAGAACTGGATTCCCAAATGAAAATGGAACATGTTAGATGTAACCGCGAAGAAAGTACATCTTTCCTATCAAACAAAACGCAAGAATCCAGTCACATTGAATAATTTCATCCATTACATATACCAAAATAAATGAAAACATAAAAATAAATAATGCTGCGAATTATGTGTCCTATTATCCTTTCGGATATTAAGAAAAAGTATTAA
Source organism: Odonthalia washingtoniensis (assembly GCA_032358235.1). Lineage (NCBI taxonomy): Eukaryota > Rhodophyta > Florideophyceae > Ceramiales > Rhodomelaceae > Odonthalia > Odonthalia washingtoniensis. The sequence goes on from JAULBU010068668.1 coordinate 4,017, forward strand.
CCTCAAAACTATATGCCTTCACAAGCTTCTTCACTTCTGTCCGGTTCTTACATATCTCAGCTAAGTAGCAATCGTGAATAATGTCGAAATCATGTCTAATATACAATTCAAACCATTCCGCTCTAACGGCAATAAAATGGTGCACCGTACTTGGACGTATTACAATTATGATAGCTTCACGTTACATCCCCATTACATCCCCTTTCTCATTTCCTTCAAGACATTGCAGTATCTTCAATTCTTCCCCATGCCATTCATCCACAAACTTTCTGATACAACCAATTAGTTTTTCAGTAGCCAGTTTCAAGTTGGAACCATACAGAAGGTTGAACTAATTCTGCCTTCCACCACCGCGTTTCAATTGGACTGTCAGCAGCTCCATATTGAATATAATCCAAGAATCTAACCTCGCGCTTAAAATTGTACCATCAACTGTATTTTCATTATCTCTGTTGCGAATATGACCAAGAAATGTATGCAAGATGGATGGACTAGTTGCATTCTTGAACAAATTCAAACGATCTTTGTTAGAATCATCTTGAACGGAAACGGTTTTAGGTAACCTATCAAAACTTTCGTCATCACTATTTTGAGTTTCGATTTTCTCTACTTATTTGTCAATGACACCTTTTAGTTCCTTATTACATTCGAAACCAGCCATTTACATCTGATCCCTCTTTGTAGTGCGCCAATATGCCATGTCCTTCACATTTTCCATATTTCTATGTAATACCTTCCCTATTATAAATTTAATTTGAATTTTCTTCTTTTCAGCAGCCGCTGTTTCTTTCAAATGGTACCTTGAAAGAAGGCATGTATAATCCGGTTGATGATAGAATAGATCTTTCCCCATACGATTTCTAGACCTTTATTTATCAGAAAGGAACTGCCTTACACGAGTTCCCAACATAGCAGTATTGCTAATCACTTAAACAGAAACACTCCTGATGTCCTCATCTGTGAACATTTCACCGTTTTTAGCATCTTTTAATTCCTGTCTGATAATATATCGTAGTATTTAGTTCTCGTCATTCATAGAAGGTATATACACACTGTTGGTACACTAAAACAGAATAAACGGTGCAGGTACAAACATAGTTCCATCTTCCCATGATATTCCATTTTCTGTAACAACAGCTGCCCGATTGGTCCAGTTATTTTCATTTTTTTCCTGGAACGGTACAATCACAGATGTTTTGGCAATAACCCATTGTTGTAACAACTTGTCAGCACCATACTCAAGGATGAGACATTTCTAAGGGATGTCTCTTGCCATTCTGTCTGAGTTTTTACACGCCTGTTGTTTCCATCAATTAATTGTTTTGATAGCTGAGCATTGAGATTTTCTAGAGCCTTGTTCTCCAATTTTAAATTTTCTTTCTCACCGCATACAGTTTATACTCTATCTTGCTGCGCCTTAATAGAAATATCCTTACTCATAACTTCATATTCCGCTTCTTTAGCCTGCCGCTTACACAGGTTCAAGGATTGAGATATACGCTCCATATTACCCTTCACTGCTGACAGTTCTACCATTAAAATATTGTAGCAGTTTGCACTTAGTTCGTTCACAAAGTCTGGCTCATTGGTTCTGGTGGCTCTTCATCGCCGCCATGACTGTTGAGTACGGAGTGCATTGTCCAAACCACCAGAGCTTTTCTGGGATCCACTAGTCTGCTCCAACCAACCACTAGAAACCAAGTTATGAAAAACAACAGCGTTGTTGTTCCCTATAGCCGAACTTTGGACAGAACCATGTGTTGCACTACCACTTCCTCTTGTGTTGCGCTGTCCTGTTCGTGCGAAATCTCTACCTCGTGCTCCACGTGCTCCAGATAATAGACAACTCATTCGTTGTTGTTTACTGGCTGTAGGGTGGCCCATTACATTACGCGCCTCCCCTGCTTCCATTACTGCTGCTTTTTACCAACACTGGCCGTTTCACTGGCAGGGTTTTTGAATGATAGGTAATGTTTTTCATTGCTATTGACCAAGTTGCTTTGAATCGACTGTGAGGTAGTAACGTATTAATAACTTGCTTCGAAGCGAAATTGTGATAGTAGCGTAAATTTCGGAACAATAGGAACTGTTTATGTTTAGTATCAATACCATTTTAAGGTTTCAATTTAAATTTGATAGTTTGGTCACCATTTCCGGTTCTGAAATCGTAACGATACGCATATAAAATTTTTCCCTCCATACTTCTCCCTGTGTTTGAAAATTCCAAAATACGATTAAAATCTAATAAAATTTTTGACAATGTTCCGATCAATTTTATTTGATTTTCAACGAAAATGCCATAAATTTTATGTTATGAAACAGTATAAAATACGGCATGCCTGAATTCCATCTGGAAATAAAAAAAATCCAAAAATTAACTTTTTAAGTCTTGGCATTTTTTGCCAATAATTAAAAAGTTAATTGTTGGTCTTTATTTTAATTCCAGATGGAATTTTTGCATACAGTAAAACTGATTTGTTTCCGTTCCACCTTCTGGAATGTCACATTATTTCAGTACATACATATACAGATATACATACAGAAGAAGGTAAACAAATATATGTAGATAAATATATGTATATATTTATATACGCATATATGTATATATGTATATACAAATATACGCATATTGGTATATATATTACGTATACATATGTTTTTGCAAAATTTCAGAATGTCTCAGACATGTATTCATATCTTGGAAATATTATAAGGCTATTAATATCTTCAAGATGTGGATATATGTATAAACTGATATACATCATGTGTATCATATACGTATATATATATATATATATATATATATATATACATACGTATATGGTGTAGACATATATATATTTAAAGGTATGTATAAATTCATAATTAAACATACGCCTATATACTACAAGTATATACCATCTTCCAAACACGACAATTGATAGCTGAACAAGCTACTTCATAAATTGCATTTACTATTTTACCAACAAATACAACATCATATACTTTGGTACCACTTCAACAAAATATGAAAACAAAACATAAAACCGCAATGAACGTAATAGAGAAAAATAGAACACAGACAAATTATCCTCAAGGAATGACATTCGGGTCAACAAAAACAGACTCAGAACCTCCTATTGGTTTGATTACTAAACTGTCACTACTAGAAGAACCTTAATCTGAATCACCATTCTCACTTCTCTCAGAGTTGTCTTGAGAGATACTTCTTGAAGGTGGCTCTTCTCCATCTTTCCTGAAACTTCCATAATAATTTTAATACACAGAATCATTCATCTGAATGTCATCCGGAATCAAGTACACATGGTACCAAAGTGCATTATTTCCTCTCCATCCAACGCCAGCATGTTTAAAGTACCCATGTCCCACAAAATCGGAGTACAGAGAGTTGTTTCTTTCAATACCAATCTAGATGATATTACCTGCCTTGCTTCTTCTTCATATTGAACGTAAAGATGGGAACCAGGAGTTGTCCAAAGTGATGTTTCTTGTTGATCAGTTGCAATCAGAAAAAAATCCTGGGAAACCTTGAACTCGGACAGGGAAGAAGTTATGACCAGCCTGTTGAGGACAGTTTTTCCAGTGAAAAAGAACCGCCCGCCACTATTGGGTGATGAGAACGACCACTGTATTCTGTTGTCCCACTCAGAAAGAGTAGCAAGCCAAGCTAGCGAAACATCAAGTGCATCTCTTCACTTCGTAATCCATATCGTTTCTTCTGACGTTTCAAAACGATTCTCTGGTAATATCCTTGTGCAATACTAGCAAGCTGAAGCATTGTTTCGATCTTCTTCATCTAATTCCAACTCCCCTTTGTTCACGATTGAGTACCAAAGTGTGCGGTTCTCCTCTTTTTCATGATATTCTTCACCATTAAATGTATCGTACACAAATCTGTAGAGGTCTTGTAAAGGTTGTTGCAGGCAATCAGAAGGTACCTTCAGATTACTCTTAATCCCTGCCCGGCCATTCCTGCAGGTATCCACCATGTCTTCGAAAATTCAATATCCTTGCTTCATCACTTCCCAACTCTTCAACTTGAAGTAAGAAGCTGTCGGCCCCTATCTATAAGCTTGATAGCATAATTCCAATTATTTTCCACATTATCATCACATGCGAAACCAAGATCCGTTAACTCAATGAGATTTCTTCATAACAATACGATTTATCCGATAAAGATCATATCTTCCATGTTAATGTAAATTTTTGCGCGATGGCCGCTGGGAACAGAAATAGGTTTGAGAAATAGTGTGGAGTCAGACTCGTCAACAAAAATATAATTTAAAGAAGCAGGAGAACACATGTTTAAAAATATGTGTTCCGCTTTATCATCACGGTGTGCAGGTGGTCATTTCGTATGTGGCAGTTCATCCTTTGGGAAGGTCACATGTGACCTTTTCCCCACAATTCCAATTTTTCCTCATACCTGAAATGTATGGTAGTTGGTACAGCATTCTTAAAATTTGAATGGTCATCTTCGGAAGGTTACTCATCATCTGATGCAATGTTTTCGGTCCTTTCTTTCCATCGTAGAAACAGTTTGATGCTCCCGGAGCGAAGGAAATACATGGAAAGGGCCTTTCCATGTCTCTACTTCAGTACGTTTTGTTTTGTATGACTCCCCTTCGCAGCATTCTAGGTCCTTGCCAATTCTTCCTCATCCATATCCAATATATTCATGTACAATATTTGAATTGAAGGTTGTTTTTGTTGAACTTCTCTTGCAGCACGTCTTGTTCTCGGTAACGAAGTGGTCTGCGTCGGTGGTTTCTTGGCCTTTTTACGTACGGTACTCTTATCCTTCCCAGCGAGCGCTGCATTTGGATGAAATTTCTTCTAAACCTTTTTACTTAGACGTTCTACTTCCATTCCATTGCAGTCATGAATTCGGGTATATTTGTCGAACTTGGCCTTGTTCATATTTGAAACCTTTCATTTAATTGAATAAAGATCTGCAAATTGATATTTCCATTGTTGGAGTGTTGGTAATTTCCACATCCAGTAGTCCATCAAAGTCAAAAGGGACGTCTTCTTTGTTATGTTGACATCAATTGATGATTGACTGGTGTTCCTTGTGCAGCATCTCAATGAACATCATTGCACTGTCATAAAAGAACCTTGCATTCCATTTTCCTCTGTTCTTGTTCAAGTACAACTACCCAAGAGCCCTTAAAATCAACACTGCATCCTCCACGGTCGCATTTCAAAGAGTTGAAGAGTCAAAATCGTTACCCCTCCAAGACCATTTCCAATATTAGTGATGAAGGGTCTGTGGTGCGATAATCTGTCATCATTTCCTTTGCCTGATTAAACCAGTCACGGTGTTCATATAACAGTTTGATGACACGCGCATAACGCAAGGCAGTGTTGATTTTCTTTCCATGTAGAAATTTGGATACCAACATATCTTCGACAATGTCTATATTCTGGGCTTCTAGGTAACCGACACCGTATTCGTCTTAAAATGTTGTGCCATACTGTATCAAACTGCTCATCAGGTCCAGAAAAGAGACTTCTTTCCTGTTATTTTCACTTGAGATGTTGCTGAAACGACTTAACTTGATAATTTCGAGGGAGACAGATGGTTCGTGTCATCTCCATAACGGTTTATTAACATGAATCGAAGTGGTTTCCGAGTCCATGATAATTTTGAATCGCCCACCTTCTTCGACAGTTCCGTAATACAGGATATACGATGACGACGATAGAAGATTAGAATAATCTTGGTCGCCTTCAACGAATAACATCCACTTCTACTGTCAACAGTACAAATTTCTTGGAGACATGTGATCGGATCAGTATTGGAAGGACGGGTCACACTCATCATACTATGGACGTAATTAAACCCATTTGTTTCAAGCTCTTCCATCAACACAGCCTTCTGTGCCTCGTAAATATTGCGAAGAGGGTTTTGAACATTGTGAATTTGGCTGGTGTTCATAAAAATCTCCTGATATGGGTAGTTTGTAAGGCTGAACTTATGAAAACTTATCTTCTTCCCTGCATCATCTTTTTCAGCATTTGCAAGAAGTGATGGTTCGGTTGTTTGATCGTTACCAAGATATACACTGTTTCAAATAGAGTGACTACCAGTACTATTCTTTTAAGATGAGCCAGTTGCTTTTAGTCTTCGAGCATGTTGATATGGATGTTACTGGCAGCGGCTGGTCATAATTGTTTACCATTGTACGACTACCGCAACGATAGAAGCTTACAAACTTGAGGTCTCCTAACGTCGCCGGTGGTCCTTCCTCTGGTCCGTAGACTTATACCTTGCTGCATAAATGTAGTTCCAGTCTTGATGTATTTTCTCCTAGTCTTTTGTCTCAGTCAGGGATATATTAAGAATAACCACCAAGTCTTCCCCGGACCATTCACTATATCATAAACATGGTTATAACGACGTAACTATCCATCTCCTCCAGGAATTACAGCGGTTCCAATTTGTGCTGCGTTCTGTCGGTGATACAGGTTTACAAAACATTTGGGCATTTGAGATGCAGATTACGCTCTTCTACTCCCTGTTTAATGTTACCACGCAAAACAGCCTTGTGGAAAATTTTTGGTGCCCCTCAACGACATCTCGGTTGATGATGAATCCATGATGAGAATTGAAGGTTGATAATAATTGAAATGTTGATAAAGTTGGATTGTTGTTTGAGATGGGTGATGGCTGTCTCGGTATTGAATCGAAGTTTGAGGAAAGTGAGAGTTGATAGAC
>JAULBU010068679.1:0-10737 GCA_032358235.1 Odonthalia washingtoniensis
GAAAATATATATATATATATATGTAAAAAGACCCGGATTCAGGCAGATCTGAGCCGGAATACAGTGCCATACAGTGAGCTTTTTTTTGGGCGCGATTGTCGTTAAACCCCGACCCTCCAGGCGGGCTATATGACCATTGGAATACAGTAAGTAACAGGAGAAAAAATAATTTTTTGTTTTTTGGCGGGAAACATACTTTTTTGTAATTTTTCTGACAATATTCTAGTGGAATACAGTCGTTCCTCCCAGTAAAATATTTTTTTTCTACTTTTGGTAGGAAACTGACTTTTTGTTTATTTTCCAGCTTTTCAGCTTTTTCAGCTTTTCTTGATGTTTCCATTTTATATTTAATAATTTCCTGTCTTTTCCAACCTCTACAGTCTATCACAAAATCACAAAATTCAAAAAATTAACGTCTCCACCTCTACTGTACGTTCTCAGACACAGAGCACTTTGGTTTTATTCTTCCAGTTCCACAGTACCACAATCTGTATTTTCCACCTGACTCCCTTATTAATTATCCGTTTTAAACTCTTCTTTCATATTCTTACTCAGCAAGTCCAGAGCTTTTCATTGATACTACTTTCGTTCAAATTGAGCAACATTTTGATTTTTCGAATTTTTTTATTTTTTCTAATTCATTCCGATACTGTGTTACACCACCGAAAGGGGAAAATCCTGGCAATTGGACCTGGAATTCAATGTTAGTTGGACAGTAGCCATCGTAGATGGTCCTCCCGGTGGTACAGAACGACACCCGCCAAACGCGTGATATTTCTTGGAAACACGGTTACAATGTCATTCACATCGATAATTTATATATATATACGTTATTGTTTAGACGCTCAAATGGGAATACACGTGTAATAAAAAGTTTTTTGGTCCACATATACAAGAAATTGCGAAATGAATACAACTCACCGCAGGATGCCAAAATATCAACGACGACGACAACGCCGGACGAAGAAACCACATACCTGCTTCCGAAGCACTAGGTTCAAACTCCCTTGAAGAGGTTGGAATGGAAGGTCTTACAGGATCTGACATTGAATTAACAGGCGACGTTGCTTTGTGTACGGAGTTGGTGATGATACGAATTTCTTCGGTAGTGGTTGTAACTTCTGACTCTACATGGTCAGTTGGAGGATCGACACGGCTCTTGGTGGTCAAGTAACAAAACTAACGGAGCAACTATGGTAATGGACGAAAGTCAAGTGACGGAGGGAAGACAAGACACGAACAGATAGAAAATCGGTCCAACGATTCGAATCACTAGGCCAATTCAAGGATAGGAATGAAGTAATGATCGACAACACCTTTTTGGGGCCGACACATGGTATCTTGCTCTTGAAGAGGTAGTCGTGTGGTGCAATTCGGTTTTGGACACGTGCATTTTTTAGTGACTTTTGTCATATTTTTTCTTTTGTGTAGGACCAAATTTTTTGGGAGGCTTTTCACAATTTCCACGTGTATTTACGACATTGTTGCCGATTACACTGTACCGGTGTTTCCCACGCCGCTATCTTGGACAATTTCCACGTGTATTTACGACATTGTTACCCATTACACTGTACCGGTGGCTCCCACGCCGCTACCATGGACAATACGTTCCCCCTCCTCCATTAGGCAGCAGGTGCATCCTACTTAAGAGGTTTTTTCGTGTGCAACTCTTCAATTCTAATAAAGACAAGCACCCTTCGAGTCTGAACCTACCCCCGAAACTTCCATTTCGTTGTCAATCATGGAGCTCTTCTGGCTTCGATAAGTCATCAAACTTGCCGGTGCAAGTCGCGTCGGCAACGCCTCACAAGCAATGTATCGTACCGGCGCCCCTCGACGGCACCCATTCAACGTCAAAATCCCACCGCTTTACGAGCGCGTAATCGGATCATCCGTTGTTCCTCCACCAGTAAATACCCGTCCCAATCTATCCCGCCTGTAGGAGTATGTTCTGGTCATACGAGGTAATAACCTCTTCCTCTCTCCCGAATCACGTCGTCTAATATATTCAACGGCGCGATACATTCGCTGAACCGCCACCCATAAAGATTGAACCCTACCTCCCCTACTACTGGTGAAGTGCAACACCTGAGACGAGTTACTAGGACAGAAGGGCACCCCGAACATCCTTTACTGACCACTATCTCCATCTTCTGGATTGCATTGCACTACAGAGCAATTATCTGATAATGTAAAAATTCCATCAGATGCAGTACTAAATGACTCATTTGTAGAAATATGGAATCATAAAGTAAGATGGTTGAAGATAATTAAATCTGGTAGCGACTTCTGTGACACTTGCACTTACTATAAAAATTCATCAACAACAGTGCCAAACGACGTTATTAAAAGATCAATGCTTGAGTCATATACTACTCATAGAAACATAGCAAAAAATTAATTTATGTTTTATATGCAATTGATTCAAACTGCTGAAGGAAGTCCAGATGGTGACTGCATTCATTTTATCTTTGACTTTGCAAAACATTCCTCATTCCTTATCTTTTACTACAAGAAGGACAACCTCATTTTGTTACTGCATTGAAAGTAGATATATTTGGAATCCACTTTAGTAATTTAAATGAATCATTCATATTTTCCCTAATTGAAGGGAATTGGCCAAATTCTAAAACTGGGAACGAAGTTGTATCAATGATTTATTGCATTTTTGACTTGTTAAAAAGTATAAGATTAACAACATCAATTAAAAAAATTGATATGCACGCCGATTATTTTCTTGGCCAAAATAAAAACGGCTTTATACTTTGGCTTTGTTCTTGGTTAGTACTATGCGGGATTATGATAGTGCAGTGTTGAAGTTTCTAGTTGCTGGTCATACAAAACAATAGGGTTAACGGTGCATTTGGAGTCGTTAAAATATATTAAAGAGATCGAATGTCATAGTCCTGCCTATATAATGCATTTAATTGAAAATAGTGCCGATAATAACAATGTGGTTCAGACGTCACATGGATCAATTGGAAAGGTATATCAGTTCCATTTTACACAGATCCCAAGGACATTAGAATTACTCAGTATCAAGTCTTTGAGTTTAGAAGTACAAAACTTGGATTTATTCGAGCTCGTAAATTGACAACTTCTACTGATTTTGATGAAGTACGTCTATTAAAACACAATGTAATCATTTCTCAGATCATTGAAATGATAAGAAAGGATCTTGATTCACGTTCCACAATTTGTGAAATAGTTGATCTGTCACATGTATCTTTTGCCCATGAAAGAAAGCGTCGAGCCTACCTGTTAAAGAAAGTATTAGACGCTTATTACGAAGGTAATCATCATGTTATATCTGCTTATTTTGAAAACGGTACTGAATACCGAGATTCACTATAAAAAATAATGGACCTCCACTTCATAACAGAATAACTTGAGAAAGGGTTGGTCTATATCCAATCGAATTGCGCCATTTGAAAGGTATGTCCAATCCGCTTCTTTTATATTTTTGGGTCCATTTCGGCCCATAAAGAGTAAAAGCTGAATATCTAAGAACCACCAAAAAGACAATTTTGACTAATTAAAATATGCGGTTGAAAAAGCGTAACGTATAATGTACGTCTAGTTCTCATACATTGAATGTATGAATGACAAACAGTTAGGTACATTACAGTATTTTTACAGTAAGTAAATACTCGCATATAACACTATAGTGTGAGACATTTATAGTACCGTCATCGGTCAGACATCGAGAGATTCCTTTACTTTATCTATTAAGGACTAGTTCAGTGCGCACTGATGACAGTTTAGAATAAAAAGTTAATCTTGACTCAAAACGTAAGACAAAATTTATCTTCAGAACTAAGAAGTATGAACGTTTAGAAAACTTGATTCAAAAACGGATTACTTCAACTAAATCAGTCAACAAAATTGTTGCTGATGACAGTAAAAAAATCGAAAACTTATAGATCGGCCCTGAATTGATCCTAGAACTTGCATTTCGTAATCAACCACGATGAAAAATCGGCTATGACAATTCCCAGTCCTTTCTTGTGCAAGTAGTTCCGCCTCCTCTTACAAGTGACTTAACGAACCGGTGCCCATCATCCTCCTCTACTTGAGGAGGATGGTGCGATTCGGTAACCGAGTAGTACTCGGTTACCAAATCACACCGCTTTACAAGCATAATTTTGAGCCTACTACCGATAATCAATCATATTAGTAACCCTCCAAGTTTTTCCATCCTTCCGTATTCTGTCCTGGATGTAGGTAAGAAAATTCTCCTCGTTCATCATCAGCCACGTCACATACAACGTTTCATCCTTCTCTTTTCCCCTTTCGGTGGATTGAAACTCCCAAACAAGTTACTAGTAATTGAAGTCCTCGAGCCACTCCTAGTGTACCCTCGCCCCTCTCATTGATTACATTTCAGTACGCATTGTAAGAAATACATAACCGATAACCTCCTCAGCGTCCATAACATGGCTAAAAATTCGGAGCAGTACTACTGCTCCATAATATCTGTACTATTTCTACCAATAGATTCATTTATCGTAGAAACAAAACAACAAATAAACCCGAAGAAAAGTTCACATGCTCAATAGAGCTTTTTGGAAAACGGAGGGTGGGTAATTTATGGGTACAGAAATGTGGCAAAGTTTTGGAAACGTGTAATAATAATAACAGCTGATAATATTTTGCAATTTTTTAGAGTTGTGTTATGGAAAATGAAAATTGCGACGGAACGTCGCAATATTAGGAGGTTATGCATGAGGTGAGTTCAAAAAAGTGAGGAAAAAAATAATTGAAAAAAGACAGGTAATTTTTTTCAAAGGATAATATTTTACTTTGTTAGCGGGAGGGGAGGGCAAGCAGGCGAAACAATGGCACACGCGAAGATGGTGACCAGGAAGGAATATGCGATACTATCGCACCGTCGACCGACCTAGTAGGGCAGGCTAGGAAGCGGAGTAAGCGAAGGTTGATGACATTCGTGGCTGCTATGGCGTCGGAAACATCCGCGATGTTAAAAATACGGTTATACGGAAGGTATAAACACGCGGCGAGGGACGTGAAACAAATAAACGTAAGAAAAATTCACATCCGGTCATCAATATTCAACATCGCGGGGTATTCCGACTGCATGTCGTTGCACGACTTCCGCTTCCGCGTCGGAGAAATTTCGAAAATTGCTGCAGTCTTTAACTTACCGACGGGAGGACGAAAAGCCGTGGGTACGTATGCGACAATACCACCAGTTATTGCATCGCACAAAAGAGATTGTCCTCCCCATGCAACTAGATAGACCTTGAGCTAATGGGTATAGGCTCTCCTGGTCTGAGCGAGATGGGAGACAACTGAGAATTTTGTCTCCAACCACGGCCACCTTGTTACAACCTTCAAATCGGCGTTCATGCGAGAACTTGTTGCGCTATACGCGGAGTGTGTGAGGGAAAAGGGCGCTCCGCTTGAAAATTGTGTTGGGTTCATTGACTGCACAAAGAATAGAATGGAGCACCCGGGAGGTCATAATTCAAACAAAAGGTCATGTTACTCTGGAAACAAGCGTATTCCGTGCTTAATATATGAGGCTGTCACAACGCCGGAAGGTCTGATATTTTCTTTGTACGGACCTGAGGTCAGGAGGAGACATGACCTCAGGTCCGTTCAATATTGAGGGCGAGCGGTTTAAGTGAGGTATTGCAAGACTTCCTCAAATAAACGTGGAGCAATTCTACATATTTGGTGATAAATCATACTTCCTCCGACCTTGGTTGCAGTCGGGTTTGACAGTTCAACAGCAACTCCAGAACAGTAAATATTCAATACGGAAATGAGCAAAGTGCTGGAAGCGGTGGAGTGGAGTTATAAAGATTTGAAGCAGATGTAGACACGAAACGGTTTTACCCGTTCCCTAATTGTTTGTAGAGCACCTATTTCTATAATATTTACTGCTTCTACTGTTCTTCTTAATTTTTAAACATGTTTGGAAAATGGCGGACAGATCGGTGCATACTTTGACTGACCGAGCCCCAGTTTCAGCACATTTCTCGATTGTTAAAGCCCCTTTTTTCTTCTATCAAAATTCTTACCCTCTCTCTTACACTTTCATTCTATCTTTGATAAAAAGATAGACCACCCGTCATGTATTTTCTTTATTCATCGTCCATTGCATCACTACAAACTAAAAGTCTTTTTAACATGCTTCAAAAATAACACAAATTGTATTACGCGCTTTTAAATCATTAGTGCGAGAGATGACCATGAAGTGCCGAGTTGGCTTTTGTGGGGATTAGGATAGGATGAGCTTTGTCTGTCGTGCTCCAACCTTTCTGAAGGAGGGGGTGTTGTGTGTTTTGACAAACACTCATCTTTGACACACACACATTGGGTGTCATCATTAAATCATCATTTTGTGTCAGATCCCCACGAATTAGATAAAGAGATGAATCGAAGCGAGCATATCTAGAAATGATAACAGTTGAAATAGCTCATAGTGAGGCAAGTGCGGCATTCCTATTCCTCAACTTCAAATGCCTTGTTAATTGACAAATTTTTCTAAAAATCTGTTGCTCCGTTGGAACAATATATTGATCAGGATATGCTGAGCGAATAGTGTTTCTCATCATTGCAGCGCTCATTTTATTTCCTGGGTCTGCAGTTCCTATTTCGAACCACAACTTGATATCGTTGTCATAATCCTTAATAGTATTAACGCCCATTGATTGTCCTCTCCTTAGTTTAGAAGCCCAACCTTTTTATAAAACTTCTGGAAATATTTCAGAGGAACTACAAGTTTAGATAATATAGGGTTTGTTTCCGTTCTCGTATACAAATTGATACCGCCTTCTTTATAAATTTCATTGCATGCAATTTCAACGGCCTGACTCAACGTCCGTTTATCGTACATAACAACCTTACATCGTAAAGAATGTCTATCCCTTCTTGACTTCGTTCGGTACCTGCGTAAACATTTTCAACAGGGGAAATTGGTTGCATTCAACCAGACTTGAGCAGCACAACCCATTGTAGGTCCACGACACATTTCGTCATCTGTTTCTTCTTTATCTTCTTCTTCCATAGTTTCGTCTCTTTCAACAGGTGATGTATTATAATCATCTATTTCCCCCTCGTCGTTCTCATCCATATCACGCTCTACCAACTCCAATTCAGCGACAGCATCTAATTCTGCGGTCTTATTATCAATGAGTGACTTCTTTTCCACGATTGTATGTCACTCTCCGATATGATACATACGCCAGTCTCTACTCCTACGAATATGTCAGTATGATTTTCAACTAACAGTCTGTTTTGCATTCTTCGAATGTTTTCAACTTCACCACTGCTATTCACACGCCCTACTTTATTCCATATCTCTTTAAAGACGCATCCCTGGTCATCAAATTCAGTGTCGCCCTCAAAACAGTCTCCACTTGTATCCACATCTATTGAGTCACGAAAATTGTCTCTATTAGTCAACATTCCATCCAATGGTTCTAGTGATGTCCGAAATGTACTATGTTGATAAGTTCCATTTCTATTGAATAAAAATGATTGGTAAAACCCATCAGAATATTGATAACAACATACATTGTATATTGCGTCCCCTTCTTTTTTTAAAATCAATTCCCCAATGTTTCCTAAAGCTGCTATATTTTTTCCCAGTTTTCTAATTTTCTGTAGTTTCGATTTATTGTTATCAATTCCACAGCTGTATTTGGCAAACCATCATCAAATGTTAGTGCGTCTACAACATCCTCCGGTACAATAACATTCATCTGCCTTTCTTCCACAAAACGTATGATATGTCTTTTCGATATATCTAAATGAGCGTCAACCATATTTTTCCCATCCTGAGAAGCTGGATGCACAATACTCTGCAGCTCGAACTCTTGCTCTTCACTAATATGCACGCCAATTGCTGAGAATAAATTATTCTTGTAGCAAAGGCCATCATCGGAAACAATCCATAGTTTTTTGCATTGCGGTAACTCGTTTCGAACTCTGTGAAGTAATACCTCCAGTATGCTCACAGTTTCTATGCAATCTTGCGTTGTATCGTTGTTTACCGCATGACCCACGAAAAATACTTCAAGTTTATCCTTGGTTTGCGTGCCTTTCCCCGCTTCTTTTTTCGTTGTTGGAATTTGTTCTAATGATTTTTTCTCTCTTCGTTTTCTATTAACCCGATCTCGCCACTCCTTTTCTTTTTTTTCGTTATCTTCTTCTGCAGTCGCACGGTAGAAAACAGCGCTCCCGTGCCATAACATACCACTTTTTCCAAAAATCTGTGATCTGGACTCCCGATGACGAAAAGGCTCCAATTTCATCTTATAATCCATGAAAATCACACATGTTGTCCCCGTTCGTCATTTTTCGCTTGTGTCATTATTTTTCCAATTCTTTCTGATTGTGCAAATGTTCGTTGCACATGTTCCATATACACTAGTATTTTCTATTTGCAGTCCGCAATGACTGCATGTTCTTTTTCAGAACATTTTTCAATTGTATCACGTATACTATCAATCCCAGAAAACACACATAAACACTCCAAACATTCAGATTTTCTTTCCTCCTCACTATCCTGACCTTGCAACAATGCAAAATTTATGTTATGCAATGGATCCCGTTCGGTATGTGACAAATGTGTAATATAACTATACTTCAGAAACTCCGTCACACCAAGAATTATTGACATAGCGTTTTCTTGATTAACACTTCCCATAACATTTTTCTCCACAAGTACTTTCATTTTCGACATATTTTCGTACACTAAACCGTTTAGAATATAGTCTACATATGTCTGACTTTTTAAAAAACCTTTCGTTATTGTCTTCACGAGCAATATAAATAAAGTTCTTCATAATTTTCGAATTTCAGAATTTTCAGTTGGCTCCAACCCGTACTTTCTCCACAGACTTTCCACTCGCATTTTCCTCATTACACATGACATTCTACGTACCTCACCATCACACTTAACTCTTTTCGTACCCCACAACATATGTTGTACGTTGTCATTACGTAAAATAAAATATACGGCATGTTTTATCTCCTCATCACTGAAGTATCGTCTTTCGTGACGATTATGTACTATTTGACAACTACAAAGTAAATCAAGCCAATCGTCGCGTGCTCTTTTCTGTGCTACACCAAATTCTCCACTTCGATGTAATCTACCTGTTGAAGGGGTTTCTGCGCACAATGGTTCTTGTACTACAGTTTCTTCAATTATAACAGCATATTCGGTTTGTGTACTGGGTGCACTAATTTCCATTATACTGAACGGTCCATTGCGTCCATCTTCCTTCCCTTCATCCCCACTGTCAGTATCGCTTGCCGCGCAATCACCTTCACCCACTTCATGTTGTTCACGTAACATTCGTTGCACTTCTGTGCCTGGAAGATGCGCAAACAAGCATGCCATAAGAAATATTTTCTCAACACTTCCCTTTTCTGCTTTTTTCAATACGCCAATCATTCCATCAATAATATTATTGCTTGTACATTTTTCCTTTAATAGTTCATCATACAAACCGTTTCCATCTTGTGGAAGAATAACAGACATTATTCTTCTGGTACAGTTGTCTGCGGCCTTTACAAGCACTTTGCTACATTTCAAAGGTATCTCTTTTGCACATATGTATTTCGTCAATTTTTGTGCTATGTTTACGAAGAAAAATCGTGTAATCCGATTTGTTTGAAATAATCTTCTTCCACTACGTGAGAATGTTCTTTTCCAAGCCTTTTTCGCAAATAAGGTCATGTACGTCAATGAGCAATTCGCGTGTTTCACCATTGCCATTTGTGTTGTTGTTATTGTCGTTTGGATTCATTTTAGTAAAATGATAAACTTGCCAGACACTTCATTCTTTTGGGATCGGAGAGATTTTGGGATTTTGCATGACGGACACGGTAAGTAAAATTATTACATTACAAGTATAATGAAAAAATGGATGCTCCTTACCATTTGAATTTTCAATTCGTAACAAATACCTTTTATTTCGTAAAAGATTGTATTCCGTTATTTGAATTTTTTTATTAACTAAAATGGAAAGATATATGGAATGATTGGTCCAATCACCCGCGTTACATTTTGTCCGTCTCTTCGCTTCTATTGACAAACAATTTTCAATTTTCAAGATAGTCTTTACTCTCAGTAATGACTACCAGTAATCAACCCGTCCAGAATACAGCATGCATCGTTTTTCAATTGACCGTTTCGTTTCCTTACACCCCTCAGGGGCGACTGATGAACTCCAGGTTGTGAAGTAGTAACAAACTTTTGCATGACATTCCACCTCTTCTACATAACAGCGTTCATTCATCTCCTTCCAGTGTACGTTGTCCTCTGATTTCGCATATCTATTCACTGTTATTATGTTCATTCTTTCACGAAAGTGCCTACACCATTTACTGTTTTCATATGCCATACACAAAGCCACCCACAATTATCATATTTACAAAACTGACACTGACCTTGTTGGCATCGCTATGAATATTTTCTTCACAGAAACATTACTACCATACTACTGTACAAAGTACCGTCAGTTTTTTTCAATACATCACGATGATGATTTTTCTACCATTCAGTCACGATATTCCTTTCTACTTGCTATCCTGTAAAGATACATTTTCTACTGTAATTGTCTGCCACGTTTCCAATTGTGATAGGCTGCCCCTTCAATCATTTTTACACGTGGTTTACATACAAGATTTTCTTGTAACCCGTGAGCTTTTTCATGCAAATAGGAGCCACATTTTTTCACAAACAATTTCGCCTAT
>JAULBU010068690.1:0-29858 GCA_032358235.1 Odonthalia washingtoniensis
CCACCTAGACCCACATTGGTCCATCGACCCAAACGGCCTCAGCATCAGCGTCATGTGGATCGGACGAATCTCTCATAAGCGAAGACAGAGAACGCTCGAGTCGCAATAGGCTTCTCCACATCCTATGATCCCGACCCTTCGCCAAAAGCAGCATCTGACAAAGAGAAGAAGCAATACGCCGCGGAGATCCACTCAATTGGAGAATAAATGATGAATACTTATAGGGACTTAGACCTAAACGGGGAGGAACTCTGGCTCGAATTTCTTTCAGATTCCCACTACATACCAAAACAGTGTGGAGCCTACCCTTAATAACTGAATGGACCAAGTTCTTGAAAAGGCGAGATGGACGAAGTAGAAGAAAAGAGAAGAGGCCATAAGGTCCAGAAACTAATTGATCTATCATAACTTGACGCTCATATTGGCATCACACCGGCCACACCACAAAAACACCTCTACACCTCAAATCAAACGACCATACCAAGGGAACCCAGGTGACCTCAACCATATCGATACCGACTCCTAATGTGAACCTCAGTCCTAAAGCCAAGTAAATTGAAAGAAGGGGCCTCTCCGTCCACCCAGAACGTATCGCATCCATACCACTAACCATAAACCCGCCACCCAAAAGGACCCTTGCCCTACCCACGGAGGAGGAGGAAAGGGACGGAAACAACGAACTAGGAAGCCCAGATGGTGGACCTCCAGACGAAAATGACGATTTGGATAGTAATTGGTCAGAAGGGAATCACAAGAATGGTTGGAAACATAGACCGCTGGACCAGAATTTGATGGATTTAATTACCAAGGAAGGAGTTATGCAGACAAAAAGAGGGGTTTGGATATTAGCTGGCTGATGCGGGCATTCGTCTGGAAACCGACTTTTTCGGGAGGATAGGATGAGGATCTAGATAAATGCATTAATATATATATGATACCCTGTCCACGATGTGCGAGATGACGATCGAAGAGAAATTGAAATCGGTGCCAGTTATGCTAACTGGTGAAGCCTTGAACTTTTACGCCATAAATGTGAGGGGTTTTGAAAATTTTGATCAGGCCATGGCACTCCTCCGCAATTGCTATAATAGTGACGACATAAAATGTCTCATTTGGACGAAATGGCAGTCAATGACCTTGTCCGAGGCCATGGCCAAAGAACCAACTGAATCTTAGGTGACGGTATTTCACAAATTTGTTGCGAAATTAATGATTATCCAGAACCAGTTGGATAAAACATACCATACTGACCAGTTTCTGAGAAACCGCCTCCTAACAGCCATATACATACCACCAATACAGTCATCGATGCGAGACCGGATGCCCAAGACTAGCCAGCAGGCCGTTTACAGTATCGCAAATCAATTAAGCGACAAACCTCGAACGGCTGGCACAAATTCCGCTTGCATGGTAAATGATGAGGAGGATGAGGTCCACTACTCATCAGGCAAGTCGTATGGGGGAGAGGCTATGCGTGTCACTAATAAACCACGGACAAACTGATAACCATCCTCCAGAACAACAAGTTGCCCATGTCAAAATCAGAGACGCCTGAGTCCTGCCTGAATGAAAGGCGTGAAGGAGTGCTTCGTATGTGGAAAATATCACTGTGCAAATACCCACCACCAGAGAGCAGAAGTGACAGCCGCCATCAAGAAGTTAAAATAGAAGCACCCCAGCACGATTTTGACCGTGGAAGATATGTTATTCGTCATTGACCTCCTTAATACAGACTCGGAAGACGACCAGTTGAAGGATGACGATGGCGTCACATGGGTGGAGGATGAGATTGACTATGAGGGTACTCACCTGGCCTACATGACCCGCGAAGACGCAAGATCGACGAAGATGACGTTATCCAATAATGTCTGCCATCACGGCAAAAAATACGAGAAATACATAGCCTCAGCATTATTGGCAATGAACAACCAACTAAAAATCCACAATGGTTCCCCATTCAATGGAGTGGTCATTGATACCGCGGCAAACAGACTATGGATAATGAGCAAACAACAGTACCATGCCTATGAACGAGAGTTCGGGAGAAGGATCAGCATCAGACCGCAAATTAGGGGCCTGAAATGGATCGGAGGAAAGAACAAGGTTATCGGATACGCAACGACACAAGTACCATTTAGAGAACTGGGCATCATTATAGACGTCTATTTTGCAATCTTGGACGAGGAAGCTCCATAATTACTATCCAACCGCGATATGATTGAGAACGGCCTCGACACCGGCGTTCAGGGTAGATATTTTCACATCGGATCCTTGAGACATCCGTTAACGATGGAAAATTACTTCTTTATAAATAATGGACCGCCGACACTATATCTTACGCCATGTTCACCGAGCAAGAAGTTAGGAAAATACAGCGCGGGTTCGTCCATTCATCGGTCAGGGCAACTCACCAGCTGTTTAAAAGAGCAACCCGCGGAAACTTGAGAGAGAACATACTACAAAAACTCGATAAGATTTCCAACGATTTTAAGGTGTGCAAGGCAATCTCCACACCCTGAGACGATTCAGACTAATCATCGGCACAAATGATCTCCAATTTAATCATCGTGTAGTTGTGGATGCTATGTTCTTTCATGGACGGCCAGTGATTCACCTCATCAATGAAATCACGCACTTCACCGCCACCTCCTTCGTCAAGAGCCAGTTAGTCAAAGAAATATGGAGACCAATTACTAAGCTCTGGTTTTATACCTATGTAGGTCCCCCAGAATCCCTGGCCGTCGATCAGGTAACGGCATATGTATCACGAGAATTGAGGGGGCAGGATGAGGCATCAAGGGTGAAAATAAAAGAAGCACCAATATTCTCTATAGCAATACAAATGGATTAGTTAATTCAGTAGTCCAATGCAAAGTTATAAGAGACATAATTGCATTCATGTTTGAAGTCGGTCTGTCACCGTTGGTAATCCTGTTAATATATTATATGAAGGTGAATTGAATACCATTAAATGTTACACGTAATACGAAGATTAAGTTTCCAGTATCATCTTATGTTTCTGGCTACATAGTACCAACGTTTTACGAAGTAAATTCTTGAAGTGACTTATTCATGGAGAAATCAAAGTACAGCATGTCACATCGCATTATTTCTAAATGAAGTTTATATCAGATTATAATGCCACGTCTTGGCTCTATTATGGTAAAAAGAGATAATGGTGAGAACTCATCTACTCTCAATAGGTACATGCGAATATGGCTCCCACAATTATTGGCATTTATGCGCATTGATATTGGACCTGATTTTAATTCTCAATGCGAGGAACTCAGTAAGTTACAATTCCCTTCCTGCAACCCCCAACTTCAACACCCATTAGTATGTTTGCAATATTACGATGTTCTTTCGAACAATAATCTAAACATAAACGGAATAAACAAGACTTTTAACTGTATCTGTATTAGGTGGCAACCAAGTGAAGGTGAAATGGTAAATAGTACGTCATGGAAACAATACGTGCGTTCCGCTCTTGATTCAATCTGTCGTATTGTGCCTTTTATCAGAGCCTACATGTCAATTTCCGAAGCTCTCAATGTCTGTCAGTAGACTAAAGGAATATGAAATGACGAGATGTGGTGAGAGCTGGGCATCAATAATTTTCGTTAATTTACGTTAATTGATTTTATCTTCGTAAGGTTCGGAGTACGAGTACGAAAATTAGACTGTTGATATGCGGAGAAAATTATTATAAGCTTTCAGAGGAATCAAGAAATGAGATTGTGTAAATACAGTTGTCTGGAGCTTCAAGAATTGGCCACAGTAATTAGTGTCATAATTTAACCTGGACGCTCTAGCCCAAAGTATCATACTTTAAGTTTGACCATCCAGCACAAAGTCCCATACTTTATGTTGGACCTTCCATCCCAACTCGTCTGGAACATGACATACACGTTTTAGTTCAAGCCTCCTGCCTATCAAACTACTGTCTTTGGATTCGGCCTTTTGACTTTATAATTTACTATAAGAACGTCAATAGCACCTTCTCCTTTTAATCCTTTTACTCCTTTTCTCTCCATTTCCTTACTTCTTTTCTCATCTGTTACTAAACTACAGTTTACAATAGTCGACGACCAGTTGTTGCCGCCCAGTCATTAGAAGCCGCCGGAGGTCGTATTGTTACAAACTTGCACCAAAGTCTGAGGTTCTACTGTTTTCAGCTAGTACTATCATTCGCCCTAAGTTTCTCATTGCTCCCCTTTCTACCTGATCCACTCGTCCGCTCAAGATACGGCCTTACCTCTCTAACTGCATATTGCTCCCGTAAGGTGACTACACAATACATCAGCTCACTACAAACTTACATGAACATTAAACCAGACACGATATTCACATTCACTCTTCACTTTACTGAACTAACCACGGAGTTGATTGTACAACATTTTGTACAGTACCGTTCGGTTTAAGTGTATTATTAGACAGAAATTGCAGAAATAAAAGTTACGTCTCTAATTAAACTTGATAAAAACTTGATAAAACGAAATGACTCTTTCCTTGAAAATAAAGTCGTTCAGTTCTAAAGAAGCGTTCTATTTTTCCCGCAATTTGTAGTTGAGTTAGTTGATTTCATTCATGAAGCATTCATAAAGCACTTTCAATTCTCCTGGCTTACATATTTTTTTTCAAGCAGAATTTTTTTAAAAACAACCTAGCTGTTATTACTCGAAAACCTTCCAACAGTAACAGGGAGTAATAATTACAGTGATATATATAACCGGAGCCAAAGGTGCTGATTTGAGAATTGGAGGGCGTAGGTTGCATCGTAGTATGGATCCTCATGGGCTTGTTCACAGGACATTTGGGGCGTAGCGGACATTGTCGATCGCTGAAAAGATGGATCGTGCAGGATGAACAGAAAGGAGTGTTGTTGGTGATACTGTGAATGGTAATGCTCGAGATATTTTTGATGGAGAGAAAGGTTTAGCTGAAAAATCCAAGGCGCCTAAACTAAAGTAACAGGCAGTTGTCAAGACATTGGTTCCTCAACAGAGAAGAAGAAGTGTTGGGATGTTGTGAATAGAGACACATTTTTAGCTGAATACGATGAAAGTGATAGATTACCTACTAAAGGTGTGATTGTTTGAGGTATTCGTAGTGGTGGTGCTTTTATTACGTCTTCAGATGTTATATATGATTATGATTACTATAGGTGGATGTTATCAAATTTCAATTACAACACGGAATGAAAAGATCTATTTATATGTTTAGGTGATATGTCGCGTACCGCGAATTGTATAATTAGAACAGGTTGAGTAGTGGCACAAAATTTTACATAGGACGCTGGGTGGAAATCTCTGGTTTTCCACGAGTGTATAGAAAGTGTTCAAAACGCTATTCTAGAGCTGATCTAAATTCCAAAAGCATAAAGGTAGAAAAATTCGTAATTCCTCTTCCAACTAACACTGCACGCTTGGCATGTTCGCTCATTAACTGTTAAATGTTTTTTATTGTAACTCGTAAGTGTTATGTAGAAGAAGTAAGCGAAGAACGTCTGCAAGAGAAGAAAAGAAGAGCGAGAATAATATCTTTCATCTAAAAACCTTGATAATATCGCATGTTATGTCGAGTAATTTCTATGAATAAAGTGTCCTCTTAAGTATTCTCTATCATAGTTCATCTTGATGATTAGTCTGCATCAGTTTAAATTTACACTTCAATCCACAAGCGAACCAAATTCGCCAATACTTGGACGTAGCTCCAACTTGTATTTCAAGGGCAACGTAAAAGATCTTTAAACCTTCCTTTTCTAATATTTTCCATCTTCTTGTAGTTGCAACATGAACACGTGGTATTTTAATAGCGAGAGACGGTGGCCCACACTTAGCGCCGTAACACCCATTTCACTGATCAATCCATACAGTGATTCCAAACTGTCAAAGAGATTAATGACGAGAGTTTAGGTCATTCAGAATGTGTTAAAACGCAGAGAATCGCAGACATACAGACCCCAGTTCATTTCCACCTGAAAATTAATGCAGGCCAAAGACTGGGGCCGGAAGAATTTGGGTGGATCTGGCACTTCAAACGACTATTGGTGTGGTGGAATGGTAACTTCAAGGAGACGGGGTGAAAATTAAAACTCGTACAAACGTATACATAAAAGATATCAGACGTACTGCCATAATAAATTCACCAAGAGCATGTTGTGACTCCGCTGACCGTATATCAGTGAATCTTAGCACAATCAGTGATGTTAAATGAATCATTAGAATCAGTTGTGAGGCATCATTCAAAATAAATATACTTTCCTTATCATTTAATCTAATTGATGGAGCACCCAACTGTTCAACTCTATAGATTTGATCTTCCATCTACGTACCCAGTACAATAAAGAGTGGTACGCTAGGAAAACCACCGAGATGATTGATGTCATCAGCAGTACGCTATGATAGAAAAATAAACATATGTACAAATAATTTAATAAGACAAAAATATATTCACAATTAAAGTATACTGATTCATATAACACAGTTGTTATTCAGGACAGTCTCTGCACTGCGTGTCAAAAAAATTTCAAAATCACCTCCTATAGTGGAATAATCACTACAGTTGGTGGATTTTGAGACACGTTGAAAAGTACTACAGTAACGTACCAGTAGCAGTAAATTCGTCTGTGTACAGTGCTGGGAAAATTCGCCGAATATTAAATTTTGAGTACAGCTGTCACATTGCGAAATCGTTGATTTTATTTGGAAAATAAGCGGTCTCTTATCAACATGTGCAATATATTATTCTTATTATTATTACCTTTTTCGGAATTCTACTTTATTCGTTTTGCCGTTTTATTAATATTCAATATTAATTTGAACATAATTATGTTCATTAAGTTAGTATAAGTGAATTATTAATAACACCAGTACCAAAATTCCCAGCTTCTTTTCACGTTTTTTCGGATTAACTGGACCAAAATTGAAAGAACATTTGGATAGTGAAATTGAAGTTATGAAAAGTATATCACATCCGAACGTTATACCACTATATCAAATATTCGATTTGAAGGGCACGATTCATATAGTTATGGAGTATGTTTCAGGTCCTTATAAATTTGAATTTGTGGCGCAACATGGTCGTTCAACAGAATAATAAAGTTCTGGTACTATGAGATCAATATTGCATACTGTGGAATATTTTCATTGTAATTCTATAGTGTACTGCAGTTTTAAATCTCAACGGCATAGAGATTTAAAACCTGCTAATATATCATGTGTAAATGATTCATGGCCCATGAATATATTTTTAAATTATCATGTTCATTCAATAAATGAACTAAAGAATCTTCTAGTTTTTTAGCTGTAATGCTTTGAGTAGGATCAAATTCGAAACATATTCAAACGCTTTATCTATTCTATGATCTTATATATGGTCCAATCATTCTCTAGCCTTTACCAAAGCACCTTTATTTAAAAATAGTTTCGAATATTCATGCACAATATTAATATTATAATTGAAAGTATAGAACATGATAACAATTAAAAAGATTGTACAAACAATACATGATAACAAATAATACACAAATCATACATCGTTTAATTTAATATGTGGAAAGTACGGTATCAGGTTAACTCGTTAGAAGAATGCGTTAGGACATGCTAAAAACACAGCTCTTACTAAATTCGATGAAGGTTAAGAATTAACGTTTTTGAACAATGGCCCACCAATTCTGATGATGGAAATATGTCTTTGTTATTTGTATTGAAGGTATTCCCGATAAATCTTCGTCTAATTCCCCCTTACGATAAACATGATAAAACAGGTTGTGTACATGATGCCAATCATTTAAAAAAGTTTCTATGAACCATCATATCCATATGTTGTTCCACCATATTGTATATTTGGGCCATGTTTGTTAGTGCAACGTTTCATGACAAGTTTATCACGTATAAAAACATCCATCTCAACTGAAAGAGTTTGAAATTAATACATCTTTTCTATAACGTGATAAAGATGTTTCTAATCAACTAGTTTCTTCAAGATGAATAGTTTGTATTATATTAGGTTCATTATGAAGAAAATCACGGTGACGTAATCTTTCAATTTTTACATGTTCTGTTATATTCCATGCACGATATTTAATACTATTATAAACATTCTTCAGATATTCTTCATTTGGTTCACCTACCAATTCTTGCAATTGTTTCATATTTGGATCACGTTCATTAGAAGAATTCACTCGAACATATACAATATTCATGCCTTCCGGAATATCCAAATTTGGTTTACGATTCATTCTTACTTTATCCTTCTTCATACCTTTTCCACCTCCTTCTTTCTTCGTTTTTCACTCCTTTGTTTTTTGAAAATGGAGGTACACGATGATTACATTTCTCAGTCATTCTCGACTGAGATGATAGTGGAGATATCGGCGCAGTCGGAGTAGTAATTGAAGGTCATAATGAAAATTCTTTTTTGTCAGGAAAAAGAGTTTAAGGATGCATTCTAAACATACTTTCAACTGCACTATCGTGATAACTTTCCATCTGCATTGGTTGCGGTACGTAATGGTTACAAAAGTCTTCTGAATGATTAGGATTGGATTCAGTAGTAATTTTGGAGTGAAGCGGATGATGTGGTGCTACTTTAAGTTTCTCCCTTGTGATAGATAGAGGAGATTGAGATTCGGATTCGTGAAGTTCTTGTTCTATAGGTGACTCTGGTCGGTTTTGTTGTGAATTCATACCCCAATTGAACGTTCAGTATGGGTGTTATTGTTTTTTGTTGTTGCTGTTGCTGTGGTATTGGTGAATATAATTCTACATACACCTGGTCATGACTATTTTCAGATTCCATGATGGTATTGGTGGGGTTTCTAATTATGGCCTCGTATGTATCTGGAAGTGTCAACAACGGAGGTCTTTGTTCATCAATATCAGCTTCTCTTGTTGCAGTTATGGTGTTATCATGAGCAGGAAGAGAATGTGGCTGGTTTCTTTCAGTTGCAGCGGGTTTATGATTATGTATGACATAAAGCTCTCTGTAGTGATGACATTCAAATAGTGGAACATTAGAGATGTGTAAGATGTCAATATCATGATGAAATTCACGCAATTCTTCGCCAACTATATTATCGTCGCGAATAAAGATGGTCGTGGTTGTTGAGGATTGAAATAGGATGCCACAGATGATATGAATGGAGTGGAATAGAGAATACGTAAAGTAGCACCACATACTCCGCTTTACTCGAACAACACACTTGCCATTTTGAAATGTTTAGCAGCAATTTTCAAATTCCTTCTTACTCTATTTCCCTATTTATATATCATACCTAATTCATTCCATGCTAAAGCATGGGCTTTTTCAGGAGCCACTGTAAACATATATTTAGCTTTACAATAATTATTTTCCACATCATAAACCGATAAATAACATTGACCTAACGCAATTTCTCCGTACATGACCTAAAGCAGCTGCAATTTTATAAAGTCTTGAAGCTTGTATAGTATTTTTACGTAAAACTTACCAAATTCATATAAAAAACCTGATGATAACATAGCCGAAGGATTACCATGATTCGAACCAAATTTATGAAATTCAACATCTTTTTGTATATTTCTGTTGATACCTTTAACTTTTTCATAACAATTAGAAACTTCCAGTTATAGACGTAGTTTTAGTTTTTGATGTTGATGGAGATGGTTTTTTTATAGTATTGTTTTCAGTTGCAGATGGTTTGGAATTATTGTTACTTGCCATTAAACTTATTTTAAAAAAAACATTCCAAAATATTAATGCATCGCCGTTACTTAACAGGTGCTTTTATCAATACGAGAGGAGTATTTTTCCGTACCTGAATCAATTCCTTTCCGCCTGTCTCGAACATCGCCTACAAAAACTCAGAATAGAATAATATGGGAAACCTAATAATATTATAGTATATCAAAATTTCAATTCAAAACGACTGAGTTACGGCGGTAACATAACTAATTGCCGTGTGACAATCATTCAAACGTAACCAACGTGGCATTAAAACCATTCAAACATCCCTGCAATAGTAATTTTTTGATATAAATAGGAACTTTTCCAGGTCTTAAAAAAGTACTACTTCTTAAGTGGGAATCCATGGTAGTCTGTATTGGTGGTTGACCTCCCGTGGGCCATTAGTAACCGTGGTCCAAAGTTTGACCATTCAATACTGCGCTAGATTGTAGTAAAGCTTTCTCAGGCTTTTTCCTGGGCCTCTTTCCATCTCTAAATCACCCAGGTGCTACTTTTGAAGATAATTGACATTGAACACATTGTTACACGTGCACTCATTTTATCTAAGACCGTTCCGTCGCCACCCGCATCAACCACGCACTAACACTAATTCTCTCCACGCTTCTTTTCTTTTCCCTAACTTCAAACTCAATCACTATGAAGGGTCGCACGTATTCCTTCCGCGATCTTTTATATGTTACCATCTCCACCCCGGAGTCTCGCTACTCTGTTACAGGAACTACCACCCCTATCCATACCACGGACAAGGGTTCCAAACTAAGTCAGCTTCTCCAATCTCTCATGGCCAAATACTTTTCGTGTGATTTGTCTACCATCCGGGTACAAATCTTCAATCACGCAGAACACACCCTCGTTCGTACTCGATACAATATTGATGCTCTGTATGCATACTAAACCACTACCTACTCAGTTCTTTATCGTCTTATTTAATCATGGATCGATACTCATAAATACCTTACCGAACATGATATCAAGCGTGTTTACTACATGAGTTTGGAATTTCTCATTGGTCTTTACCATCCAAATTCTTAAATTAACATCGGTATCTACAATCAATTCTTCGAATGTTAGTCCGGTATTGGTTTCCATATGGAAGATGTCCTTCTCGAGGAACGTGTCACTGGCATTGGTAATGGTGGTCTCGGTAGCCTTGCCGCTTGTTTAATGGATTCTCTTACCACCCTGAATTTGGTAAAGTAAAAAGTTACATATTTACGGAACAAAATGCAATCTTAACTCTAATTGTAATCAACAACAAACATCTTCACAATAATCGTCATTTTTCAAAGTTGACGATCGATGCATCAACCAATACCATCTTCTTCTTCTTCAACATCCCCATTAACGACAGCATCATGAACATAATGTGGCACGACACATGCATCAATTGCGTGCTCTGGGTTCTTTTGATTAATACCAGCATCAGAAATTATTTTTAAGAACATCACATCATCAACAAATATTTCAAACAAACATACTACTATCATTGCAAGAAAAATCATGTTCTACATTGGCAATTGTTGCATTAAAAATACCTTTTATTTAATCAATGAAGACTAAGAAAAATATAGAAGAAATAATTAAGTACTGCTTTTCTCAGTCATATCCCAGGCCAAACTTTCCATGTTTTCTGTTGCTTGATGATTTCTACTACCATTGTAATCCGCATAATTTATCGGTGCTAATAGAGGTAACAACTGATCAAAATGTCCTTCCCCAGTTGCATATAACACTGGTATGGACATATTTATATTACCAATAATGACATATTTCGTTCTCCTTGCGTCTATGGTTCATAAGGATGACGAAGGTATGCGAATCCATGTACAAGGTAAATTATACAACCCATATTCATCACCTATACTTGAATGACCACGTTTTTCCGTTATTTTATTAGGGAGCTGTTTCAGTATTGGGTTATATAGACAATTACCATATTTTAACACCCAATTTTAAATATGGCGGACATCATCCTGGCTCCAGTTTCTGTTAGATCGATGTGAGATTGAAATAGTTCATTTCGATGATGAAACTTCTTCAATAATTTTTGATTTGTTACGAACATGAATGTATTCTTTACTATGACCAGGGCTGTCATTAAATGTTGATACAAAGATCCTGAGAGTTGAGGTAATTATGTTTCAGTATGTGAGTATGAAAAGTAAAAAATAAGTAAATTCCAAAAATATATACTCTATATATATACGTGTATTATACGCTTTGCATAACTGCCGTATTCTTCATTACAACATTTTACATTTCTCATTTCCATGTATTTATACGGTATACGCCAGATATATAGCGAATATCAAGTACAGAAGAAAATGTTGATACAAATAAATTATTGTAATTTCACTAAATTTAGTACTCTAGTTCCACAACAATGCTGATTTATTTTACCAAATTCGTAGTTTGAGCTCAGCAAAAGTGGTGGTTCAAACCAAAAAACAGGTGCAGCTTATCACCTGTTGTAGGTAGATGACGCACCTCCACAGTACCTGAAATTCACTAAAATTCAAAAAAGCCCCTCTTTTACTGGAGCAGCTCCAGTAGGGGCATAAAAACAGGTGGTTTTGGACCGTTTTCACCACGGAGTGTGACGCTTTGCGAAAATCTATATACTGTTATAGTATACTGATTCATATAACGCAGTTTGTATTCAGGACAGTCACTGACCCTTTGCACAAAATCTATGTACGGTTATAGCATTCTGATTCATATATCACATTTTCTATTCAAGAAAGTCTCCGCATCCTTGCAGAGGCACTTTAAAAAGCTCCACCGCTACCATCTTACCAACATCGACCTCGGGAAAGTCGCAAATTTTGATTTTTCCTCCTGATCTGTCTCAACCCAAACCTCCTCACGATGAAGTTGATGCGCGTTCGTAAAATGAAAGTTCATAAAAAAGACCTTAGTTTTATATGTACAATGAGGATGCCTATGCGGATGAGGCTGATAATTATCTTGCTCTACCTGTTCGGTAATAGTCAATATACGTATGATTAATATCACCATTAATCTGCGATGATTATTCTGAAACAATTGTAATAGGATTGTTATCTTCATCATTTCCACCATAGTAATTGCCTACATTATAAAATTCTTCGATTAATTTATCTTTTTCCACTTGCATTAACAAAGACTACTCCAGTGATGAAATCTGCTATGTGACAATACTAGGTATCGTTCGTCATTATTTTTGATGTTTCATGAATTGTTTAGGTGTAGAATGAGTACTGAGGGTAATTGAAAGAGAAAAAATGGTGATGGTTAGGATACGTACGGCGTAAATTGGATAGACAATGGTGACTATTGGTATACATACGGAGTGCGCCAGAAGAATTTGTAAAGTAATTGTTCAACGAAAAAGGAAAAAATGAGCAAAGTGCCAATAATCCTTGTCTGCATAATTATGGGATAGAATATCTGAATACTGTACAAAATTCGTCAAATTGCAGATGTCACAAATACTTCATGCTGTGATTGGTCAAGGTACAGTTATTTCACTGTACAAAAATGTCACAGTTTTCAATACACTACTAAATATGTACCATTTGCATTTGGAAGCGAAAGCGAACAAAAATTCAAGCAGTTCCAACAATCTTCCTTTTTATCGTTTTCCAAACATTTTTCAAGAGCTAAATGATCAATTTACAACTGATGGATGATGGTTTTACGTATAATGATTGTGCGCCATGGTTTCTGAGCAGTAGCAGATATTTCTATCACTTTTCGTGTGGAGAACATAATCCCGTGGCACCCTGGGTTCATTTATGCCAACACTGTAGTTTTCTGTATGTGACCTTCACGGACCCCCAAAATTTACATGGCCTAGATGTCACATCCACCAAAAAATAGGCCTTCTCAATGTAGGCATTCAGCTCCTGAAACCCAGTCGTGGGATGTGACAGGGTTTAAATAACAATAATATTCTTCCCATATGTCTAGGGGGAGAAGTCTATTTTTGGTGAATTATGGGCGAACGTTTCTCTCGAATTTATTCTCCCATTCCTTTCCCCTTTCCTTTGTCCCCATTTCTTATATATTTCCCCCTTTTTTTCTTCCCATTTATTTTTTCATCGACATTCCTCACCAAGTGTAGGAAATTAGGAAATTGTTTGTGGTTTGGTGGAGATTGAGATGCAATTGGTAACATCCTGACCCTCATTGGGTGGCAAACTATTATCTATATTCTCATATTTTTGGTGGCTGTGTTGTCATAATTCGTTCCTCCTTCTATTTTCCCCTTCTTTCCCCCCATTTATTTTTTGACAACATTCCTCACGAAGTATGGGAAGATGTGGAATGTTTTTTCGTTTGGTGGAGCTTGAGATGCGGTAGATTGCATCCTCGCGCTCATTTAGTAGCAAACTATTATCTATTTTTTCATATTTGGGGTGGTTGTGTTGTCAGAATTCGTTCCTTCCTCTAGTTACCCCTTCTTTTTCCCCCATTTATTTTTTCGTCAGCATTCCTCACGAAATGTGGGAAGATAGGGAATATTTTGTCGTCTGGGTGGATGCCAAATGTAATAAATGACATCCTGACCCTCATTGGGTAGCAAACTATTATCTATTTTCTCATTACTTTCCTCCTCGCGACAGCAATTTCCGCACCACTCCGCTCCGTTGCACTGGATTCCTTCAAATTGAAACGGGATAGTAGAGAGGTATGGACAAGTGCTTCAAAGAAGCTGTCTTTGGCAGCTCTTTTCCTTTCACTACACAAATTAGATAACAATTGTCTCAAACGCCCCTCTGAAGTACCAAATTTTGATAGATCTTCAAAAACTATATCCCTCATTTCTTCTTTCCGATATATTTTTACTATTCCACCACATGAAATTTCAGCTCAAAGTAATTAACATATAATATCTTTCTCTCTGTTGATGGAGGTGACATAAATGCTGTTTCCATGGCAGGGAAAGGTCATTGGTTTCGGTACATTCAATGAACCGTCTGACCGTTTTATGCCATTCTCCAGTACCATCTCTTCTCTGTTGGTCCAGTTCCTGGCCTTTTGCTCATTATATGGGTCCAATTCACACGTTTCCTTGATTCCCCAGTTTTGCTTTCTCAGGGCTACTGCCAGTCCAATTCCCAAATGTTTGGTTGGAACTTGCCTTATCATCATCTCCACATACTTTCCACGAATCTTGTTTTACCTACCATCTCTTCAAGCAGTTCTTGGTTTAGAACTTCTAAACTCTGCATCATTCCTTTTATTTAAACATTTTTGCAATCAAGTTTCATGACTTCCGATTGTAGAGCCTTTATTGAAACCTCTTTACTCAACATCTCCCGTGCTTTCTAATTCACCTAAACCTTTTACTCATTCATGAACACAGAAAGTCTTAAATTCTCCGCAGTTAATTCTCGAACATCTTCTTCTAGCTGACGAAAGTCTTCCAAATTTACTTCCTCTTGTACTGACGAAAATTCATCCAATGAAGCACCCGCATCGGTACCGTTTGTACAATTCTCGCCAGTATTTACATTGACAGCACTATCCTTTCTGGAATCCATATCTTCCGTGTTGCGATTGTTTACTTCATCAATACCACTCATAGATGAAGATACGTTTGTATCATTTCCGCTCATTCTACCATTACCCCCTCTTCGGTACCCACATACTCCATGAATCGAACCTCTACCTAGTTCTCAACCGACACCATGCCTTTCCACAATCATGTTAGAACTAGTCTCACCTATTTCATCTACCACATCGTCACTTCAGCAAATATCTGCTCTCGCCACTTTCGATGGGGGTTCCGAATTTCCCACTGTTGACCCCGACAATCCTTCCGAACGTTTTCTGACGTGACTGCGATTCGCTATAACTGATTTCAGAACAGTAAATGAATCGCAATAAATTGAAGGTTAACTTTTATTCCTGCCACGATAATATCTTCAACTTTCGGTAATGAAACAAGTTCCTACATAAGTTGAAACTACATGTAACGGCTATGATAGTAGACGTGTACTCCTTGCAATCAAAATTTCACTACATTATGGCTCTGGTAGACACTGTTTGCAATTTCCAAACCATGTGGAGTTCGAAGTTTTGCGAAAAATTAATTAATTGATTCTTTGCTGCAAAAAATCAATTATTTGATTTTCCGCCAAATATTAATCACCATATGGAGTGGAAATTGCATGATTTATGTACCTTATTTCATTTCATTCAAGATACAGCCTGTCCAACAGAGGCTACACATGATAAAAATAGGACGTGACGATTTATCATAACGATTAGAAATAAGACTTTATAAATGGCTGCTTCTAATAAATTCAACTACTCCCCATGTTACCACCCACTCTGTTTATTGTACCTTATTTATGTAAATGATCTCTGATCAAGTCCATAATAAGCATGTGGTTACTACCATGGTGGAAACCTCCTAAGATCTATGTATTTCCATCATCTATAACATCATGGTAATAATGTGAGACACAAGTAGTCTAGATATAAATCCGTCCCTTCTTCATTACAAATCACAGTATAACAGTTTGCAGATAGGCTACTATTTTACAATCTGAACTCTCTCAACTAAACATGCAATAAAATTGTAATATCGGAAACAATAACTAACAAATTGAATGTAGTAGTGATCATTTCACAAACTACTTGAACGTAATTAACTTTATAAGACATGTCGCTTCTTTAATATCAGGATACACTAACAAATAAAAACAAAATAGGGATAAGATCAAAATGAGTCGAACTTTTGTTCAATTTCAACACCACAACTTTCAAACATTTCATTTAACCATTCACTTTCTTTCCCGGCAATTCCTCACAATTTCAGCCGTAATTTATTTACAATATTCAACTGACGGTACTTGCCTTGAAAATAATCTCGCATCCAAGTTAGCGTATTAGTTAATGATAATAATCTCTTCTACCTCCTTTCTTCCAACACAAGATTCAAAGATACTTAAAGATACAGCCAACGACATTTTTAGCACACCACTTTTGCTCTTGTCCATTTCATGTCCCATTTCCGTTAATGACAATACGTATTTAGCTACAGTTCCACTACTACCAGCCGGCCTTCGGCGTCCATATTTTTGTCCATCGGAACCGTTCATGATAATACGAGATGTTTCTGTTGAACTTCCTGATGCATTATCGGGTATAAAGCTACAGCTGTGTTGTGCCACGTCAAGAGTTGAGTAAATAGGTGCATATGTTATTCTCTATTAAAAATCACCACACGACACAATAATTACATAAACAACTGAAATATATTTCGTACATTGCTTATATATTTTAGAGCCAGTATCACACATCATGATGAATCCATTTGTAGCATACCATGCATCGGTATCCGCATTCCGAGTTTTTAAGGCCACTCTACTTGTGGTCTCTTCCCAGGGATTTCAAGGACACCACGCCATTTCATTGATATCATACACGTGACAGAAAGCTTACGTCCACATTTAATTCTTTTAATTGCTATATTTTCGGATTGTGAACTTTTCATATTATTTTTGGTGAAATTTTTACTTGGTTTTTTATTAATAAAACATATCGGATATTTTGATGGCAATAGTACTTTTTCAATTTCTCAACATTTTTCAAATTTGCCGTTACCATAATTCAGTCCGAGAAATGACCGTTTTTTGCCCTTTCCAGTTATTAAAATTTCAACTAATCAGCAATTTATGTGCCGATTTCATACAAATTTATTTTCTACTTTTACCCCATCAGCGCACAATTGCATCAACAAGTCACAACTATAACCGATCAACATTCAGCTGTAGATTACATCTGTCTTGACCAGACATCTCCATCTATTGGACTAATATGTGACCGTCTATCAACCATGAACACAGCGAGGTTTTATATACTGAATCACCTTTCAGATTATATATAAATAGTGGAATTTGGTACATACATGGATGCTGTAATTTACGAATAAGTTCATAAAGATACGAAAGAGACCAGTCATAGGTCATAGTAACAAAATTCTATCGGTAATCTGGAGATGGTTATACGAATGGACGAATGATCATTCAAGTCTTCTAGAAAATCTAAAACACAAATATTACCACCTGTTCTAAATGAATGACTGCAGCTAAATATGATATTGTGGGCTGTGAGGAAGGATTGTGCTCTGTTGGTGAATCACTTCTTATCTGCAACTTTCTGGAAACTTTGTTCAGTTTTTCAATTTACATAATCTTCCGTAAATTTTCTTGATGCAACTGAGGACGCTGCAATGGGTGGTCTCTATAGTCTGGTCGGTCTAGATGGTATTCCTTAATTAGCACGTTTGATCCGGTAACAAGTCTAACAAATATATATGTTGGTTTTGTTCCGTGCAAGATATGGATTTCGATGACAACTAAACATTTGTTCAAGATAAAATCGATAAGGCACTTGATTTTATAAGATTATATTGGGATACAACAAGATCAGAATCTGCTTTTTCGACATCTTCAATGATATATGGTCTCTGTCCGGTCAATAGTATTCGTGTAACGATTCATATCGTACCTGAACATACCGCTGTAGACATTCTAGGATAACAAGCTATGAGTCGAAAGGAATGGGAATCGTTCCGTGGTCGTGAGGATGGTTTTGTTATGCGTAATTTATATTATAATAGGTTCTATAGTGAAAACATTTTGCAATAAGAGATAAACTAAAGTTCAGGCAAGATATTCTAAACGTAAATACAAATTTACGAAGTTATAATAGCCTACATTTTTCCAACTAGTTTTGAAAAAGATATCCTACGTAATGAATGTTACATTTACTATATAGGATAGTATTTTTAAAATTACTTCCAAAACAGTAGAATATGGCATCAATGTCACTTTGGAAATATCCTAACTTACACCGAATAATAAACGAATATTGGAAGTGTGACTTCGTATTTTCAATACATATTTTGACATCATACAATGAAAAAGTCAAGCTTTTCACTGTTATATTGAAAATATTCAAATTTCTGACTGAAACGTGGGAAGATATGTGATTCTTCGAATTTTCCAAACATAATTGGACAAAATCAATACAAATGCAGTAGATTCTATTTTCAATTTTACTTCTCCATTTTCCAAAGTACAAACTTATATTCTACAATTTATGTCGATCTTTCGTCTTTATAACTTCAGACAAGCAAAAAAGTTCTCTTTCTCGTTTTCAAACATTTAAATATTGCATAGTTATTACCAATAACACATATAAATATTCTCAATAGCACCAATGTCACTTCGGGAAGTGTAGACGGCACACCTTCAAAAGATATAAAGTTCATCTACCAAATTCATCTCCAGGTTCGTAGTAATTGCACTTAAAAGCGAGACCAATGTGCTACCGGGTTTTAACTAAACCAAAGTTCCAGAAGATCCGAATTCATGTCTTGGCACTTGCTATTTGAATGTTACAAATGTTCCGACCTGGGCCTTGGAATTTAAGCAGCTGTTGAGATCTTCCCAGTCCGTAGACGGAAATTTGGATGACGGATTCATTTTTCTGCCCATCTTCTCTGATATATTTTTCATTTCGCACGCCTTTCCAATGTAAATATTCAGTCTCCGATCATTGTTTCCATCATCTCATTTCATCCCTTCTAGCACCCTCATTGCGTTCATATTTCTTGTTTCACAAACCTTCACTATTTCTTCTGTTCAGATCAATCCTGCATTTACTCCAAACGAAGTGAGGAAATCAGATTCCGACTAGAAATAAATGCAGCCGTCCGCAAACCTATTTGACAAGTGTTGGATACGAGCGAATATTTACATGAATGGCACTATCCCCGGCCGCGCTATACCCATCATTTTCACGTATACGTCTCTAGCGATATATTCTGACAATTAATAATCACATAGCAGTGACACTTTCATAACACTACCAATCATTTTTACGAAGTGTTCTTCGATTGATACAAGTCGATGAGGAGTTGTAAGATTAATTTCATGTATAAGGCTGAACTTGAGTTTCACACTAAAAGAAGCAGCTACTTCATTAATCCACTCTCTGATAACACAATGTCGCATGTACATCATACTCCTTTCGATGGCATCCAGAAAATACATCGTTATGCTCGACATTTAGTTCTCTCATCTCATGTAGTTCTTCTGTTTCCATTTCACGGCCTTAAGTTTTGTTCACAATTCATGTCTTGTATACCTACCCGTTACTTAGTTCCAATTTAGACGCTTTGATTCATTTTAAACTGCAATGGGAAATTTAACCAAGTGGTCTTCGAACGAATCGCCACTCTCTTCAAACCTCCAAGAAAACCCAGTATTCAACGATTTTCATACGTTCCCTGAAAGAAAGAGAAAGCCTAAAAGAAACTTTATCGTGGTGCGTTTACCAGATCATCCATACACCAGTTTCTAAATAATCGTGACGGTTGCAATAATTTTTCTACCTATTCGATGTTGTCGCATTCACTCTTCAACTTTCGGGCTTCATAACCTGGTGCTATCTCGGAGCACGCCGTTTACGGTAATACAGTCGCCTGCGCAAGGTGAGAAGCGTCTTGTATGCATTATGAGAATGTCGGTATTAGAAAGGTTCAGACGTCTCTTTACGGGGTTGTCATATATCATGACTTGTAAAAAGTATAAATCCTCATAGAAAACAGAAGTAATAAAATTATCATGCCCGCTTCAGACTAGAAAAATTAATCGAAACGGGAGTTTTTATAGAACAGTACCTTAACAGGGGATTGGGAAGGTATGTGACGGACCTGATATATCCAATAATTTTCTCTTTATGTAACGGTAGAAGATATGGGAAGCCTGAATTGAAAACTAATTAAATAGTTCGGAACTTATGGTGCCTTATGGTGATTTATACCCATATTCCATACGAATAGAGCCCAACTTTTTGTATCTATTTTTCAACGTCTTTACTTGATTCAACCAAACTATCTTTCAAAAATCCGGAAAACATAATACACCGCCTCCATTCAACCGCAATCGAGTTCGTTCGAAACGATCCGTTGGAATTAGAAATCATCTTACTTACGAATTTGATAATTGTGACGATATTCAGGCCACGTTGATGAATCTGGTTAAATCACGAAGTTCAAGTACGACTGCTACAGAACTTTTGCATAGGCGCACGCCACCTATATTTTGTAATAGCAAGGAAATAAATGTATCAATTCTGTTTAATAAGTATATTGTTGGTCAAGCAGTTTTTGAAAGGAACATTTTGTCCACCAAATAGGAACACCGGAATTTAACGGTCAGTTATCGACGTCCCCTTCCCCAGGTAGAGGACGTAGTTTACGAAGAACACTCTTGTCACGATGATGACTATGTTTCACAAGACAAAAACGATATAATATAATATGTGATAATTTCTTTTCCCTCAACCGCTCGCAAAGGGACCGCCGCGCTGCATGCGGATCTAAGACATGGTAATATCTAATAGTGGAACTGTGTCCTCGTGTAGATGAACAACCACTCAGACTATTTTAGAGGAGGCGGAAATGTTTCTCCGTGAATTTATAAGTATCATTAGTGGTATGTAGGACACAATACGGAGCCTTTGTGATCATTCACGTACACTTGCTGAACGTGAAATGAACTTTGGATTCCACGCTTCAGACAATAGGAACTCAGGAAGGAGCAGGGTGGTGTCTTCTAGATGAATGCGTTCGGAGATTGTATGCCCACCCGAGTCTCACATATGGTTGTTCCATTAAACCTATTAATTTTCAGATAGCTTGGCCGCTTCATTGGTTTATGACGTCCCAGATCTAGTCGAAGTTAAAAACACTGATGGCCTCGATGAAGTACTTCATAGTAGGCTCTTACCTCCCAGTAGGTGGTTGGATGGAAAGAAGAAGTTCCAATTCGTTCAAGGTCCCAAAGCCTCTAACTTTCGTCAAAGTATTCATCGCACTGCTCTGCACCATGTTCTTCGAGATAATTACTGGGGGTTTCAGTGTAGGGCTAGAAGGTCTCACCAATTCCACGGCAGCGGATGCATTACTAAAGCCTGTCTAAATGTCAAAAAAGTGAAAAAAACTAGTTGCGTATTAGTGAATTCTGTTGGCGGAAGCCGTACGTGTCTGCTGAGCATATTTTGGTGGACCAATAAATGTATCAGAAGTCTTCGACGGACAAGATTGAGTACAAACGAAGATTTCGAATGACCGGTGGGAATTCTCCTAATCATCACGATGATGGTATGTACGCAAAAACATTCGTTTACCTCATGTTGAGCAACAGCATGGTTCATGGATTACAAGTTGTCTTCCTTGAACAGTACGGGGAACGATGTGAGAAAAGCTTTTCTCCAAATGGTCTGATATCTTCATGTACCTTTGGAGTCGTATAAAACCTGTACCTCCAGTGAATCCGAGCGAACTTTTGCTTATTTCTTACTTTCCTTTTTCATATCCTTTTAGCAAAAGTTGGGGGATCTAGTGGGCCATTGGTGACGAATACGAAAGAGTGTGGGTGCTTTAAAGATCGACAGAGAAGAAATTGCATGTTCAATCTGATTATTCTCATCCATTGCTTTATTTATTAATGAAGTGAAAATATAGCATCCTACAATGTGTCAACATGTACGTATATGTTGGCACGTGTTGGGCAGTGAGAAGTAAATCCCACAAGAAGGAATAGAAGAAAAATATGATGCAATCAGAGAAAGTAAATGAGAGCAGGGTGAAAAACTTTCAACATGTAAAATACAGATGATGTGAAAACAATTTGAAGGAAGCCTCACACACCCGTGCTTGCATTCATGAGGTTTAGGCTGATTTCATAGTGTGCATGAGTTTTTGACGGCGTTTAGAGGTAGGGTTTTGGTAAGAATATCAGCAATATTCGCAGTTGTGGATACTGTATTGATAATAATATTTTTTGGCATGAACATGATGTTGAACATGATGAAAGTATATGTCGATATGTTTTCTCCAACGAATCGCTCCCTGGTGTTTTTCAATGCCAATTTCACCATTGTTCCAATGTAGAAGGGTATTGTTAAAGCTGATGAGTGATTAAATTCTGATATTAATCTCCGTATTCTGACGGTGTCCTGGAGAGTATTACTGGCTGTGGCATATTTAGGCTCACAAGTGCTAATAGAAACTGTGGGCTCCTTCTTAGAGGGCCAAATAACTGAAGTGCCAAAATAGGTTTGTATGAGATCACAAGTAGATCATCCCTCATGGTACTGTCCACAATCTAAATCCTAAAAGTTTGAAATGTATCTCGATTGGTCATATTAAATAGGAGACCATTGTTTTTGGTAGAATTTAAATATCGTACAACATGTTGTGTTGTAAAAGTTCCATATGTATTTTTGTTTTGTTCTGCATAAATCATGCGATCTGACTTGTTGAAAACGATATATCATATCGTGTACCATAATCAGGTTGGGTAATATGACCGATGGCAGAAATATATAAATCTTTGTCTTTTCTGGAGAGCGGTTCAGATTCTGATTTATCGTCGTTTCTATGTTTATGTGAAAGTGGAGTCTTTCTGGTGTTGGCGTCTTCCAGGCTGAGTTGCTTACTGACTGTTTTAATTACTGTTAGATGTAATATGTGTATGTGTCCTTTGAAGTTATATGTACTTATACAATCTAGAAACGTTGTTGTTTGCCCATGTGTTTTCCAGAATATTTTCGCCAAAGTCCTCGTAAAATTGATTGATATGATTTAATGTCTGTTCCGGTGTGAGGAAGTCATCGATAGTGATTGAGATTAATATGAAGTCACTTTATACTTTTTTGGTGCGAAGACAATCATCTGCACGGGACTGTACCTACTCTATATATTGAAGACAATTTCGAAAACCTGTTAGGTATATGTGACACGCCTGTTTGGATCCGTACAGATTGAGTTTTAAATTACGGTATTTCCAATCTGGGAATGCGAAAGTGCCCCCTGACAATATTATCTGCCAGAAATTGATGATTTTCGATTCGTCATATGGCTCATGTGTAAAGGCCGAATCTAAATCCAAATGAAGAAGATGATGGTTGTGTTTTTGAGCATATGCGAAAATCAGGTGATATGTCGCTTTTTCCGCAGCATATGGTGCAATGTTGTCGAGATCATAAAATTGGGTATGATTCATCAGGTCGCCTCTCATAGCACATCATTCCTCTCGTCAAAATATATGTCCATTTTCATTTCGCATTATCAATATATTCCATTGTAAGTGATACATGCTTGCTGTCTGATGAGATTTGGTTATAAGGGATCTATTTAATGACGTCTTCTGGTTGAGTTGTATAATTTCTTCATCATGAAATGAAGTCCGTTTTCAGCATAAATACCGGTGAAGTTGTTTCAGAGAAGATGGGAGTAGTATATTAGCAGTTTTTACTGTTGGAGGGGAGTGGTTTTTTAGAGCCTGAGAAGCATGAGCAAAGATTTTGGAAGGATCGAAAGAGGGTGGTATGGAGTAAAGTCGTCAGCACGACAGGTGGAAATGTTTCCATTATCACATAATAATACTGTGTATTCTTTATGTTTCGTTTTGTGAGGGAAACTAGCAGGTCTTGAACGAGATTGTAATTTGATTTTAGTTACTTTATCGTTTACCTTAGTACTGTATGCCTCAAATGGTATAAATATTATAGGTAATTCAGAGTTCGGATTCCAAATTCTCAGTGGTGGAGCATTAATGTTTTTGTGAAAAATATGACCATATTTAAACGTGGCATATACCACAGCTAAATCCCAGGAAGGCCTCTGGGTGTTTACAGTCCTCGAATGTACATCCGGCCGCTTTACTTATTTTCATATCGACGCTTTCCACAAGGGAATTGGACTGCTAGTGGTGGGGCTTATAAATTTTTTATCTATGTCATTAGTGTCTAGAAATGTGGTCAGTACGTTGGATATGTATTCCTCGGAATTTTACAAGTTGAAGCATGATGGCCTACAGTCATGTAATTATTTTATCTACCATAGGGCTGTTTCCTTGGACAAATAGCGTGGCTAGAAATTACCGCTACTAGTTGGTCAT
This sequence comes from Odonthalia washingtoniensis, assembly GCA_032358235.1. Taxonomy (NCBI): domain Eukaryota; phylum Rhodophyta; class Florideophyceae; order Ceramiales; family Rhodomelaceae; genus Odonthalia; species Odonthalia washingtoniensis. The sequence goes on from JAULBU010068690.1 coordinate 24,702, forward strand.
GGCGGGTTCTGAATGGTCGGTGAGGCATTGTTTTTCTGGTACTCAGTACATGATGAACATGTTACTATGGTGTTTGGGAGTACTGCTATGTGGTGTAAAGATAGAAATATGCCGCTGTGTATGGCCTCGATAATGTTTTCTAGAGGACCGTGATTGAAAGAGCAATGTAATTACATTGAATTTAATTGGTGGCTGGGGGGAATGGGGAGGGAATGAAGTAATAATACGTTTCATTCAATATTCTTTCTTGTCTGTGGTGAGATATTTTGTTTGACTTGAATTTTTTTCTTATCATATTTTATTTCAAATTTATTTAAAGTGGCACATTATTTTTGTGATTTGAATGTGAAAATACCGGTGAATTTGGCGGCATAAGTTATCTTTCAATATTAATTTTGGAGATGGCATATATAGGTCATTCATTGATGTTATGACTGTTGTCGTGCCACAGTGCGATGGTACTTGAAGTGAGTATTTTGGGAAATATTTGTGTACCATATCTGTATTTTTTGTGAAATTTTCATTTCATGTAAGAAGGGTGGTTCGTGTAGCTTTTGGAGTAGTTATGGGAGATGGTATTTGTTCCATAAATGGAGGTGTGATCATGTTTGTGAAGATCGTGTTTATCATGGATTTGAGAGTCTGTATTTAACTTGGCATGGTACCGATCAAGATGGGAGTGAGATATGAGTAAGAAGGGTGAGTGAAAAGTCATTTAATTATCAATTTAATAGTCATTTTTGTCACTGGTGACATGGTTACTGGATGATATCATTTTTGTGCACATTTTTTGATGTGCATCAAAATAATCGGCAAAGGCTTTGTCGTTAATCATTTCAGTATCCGCTGCTAGATCATCAAGGTCGTCATGGTCGGCAGTATATTTGAGATCGAGGATGTTTTGGGAAAGATGTATAATTGGGTTTATGGCAGCTGTAACAACTTGCTTATCGCTTTCCTTCTCCAGACATTGAATGTCTGGAGAAAGGGGAGGGATAATTTCGCTTGTGAGATCTGTTATGGATTTTTGTTGGTCGGCATTAAATGAATATTCAATGTGGTAAACGAGTTGATTTATGCCTAATATATCAGGATCACATTTGATTGCAAGTAGCCATGTTTCCACATTAGCTTTGCGAAGAGTATCAATTTTGGGCTAGTGGATTGGGATTTGATATTATTTTTCGTGTTTTGAATACTTCCGGGAATAATGAGACTTATAGAGTGTCTGGATGGATCTGCGATTCCCATGATAAGAAATACTGACGTATTCGGAATCATAATGTAAAGTTGTGAATGTATATTTGCGAACTTTTCAACGTGAGGCCACAACCACTGAGTGCTCTAAATATTGGTGGAGAAGAATTTTGGTGTTCAATATGCTTCTTCTCATCTATCTCTTTATTTTTGAAATGTAAATATAGCATCCTACAAAGTGTCAACTTATGCATGTATGTCAGTACGTGTAGGGCAGTGAGAAGTAATACTCTTGCTGAGCCTTGATAGTGAACGTAAGTACGTAATGGTTTTTTGGGATTGTCCGATCAGTGAATCTTCCCTAAACTTGACACCATCGTAGTCGAAAAATGAAGATTCTGGTGCAGTCAAATAATTCCCTAGGTATGGTGAGTTTGGGAACTTTGTATTATCGTGTGTGTCTCATATTCGGCGTGTTGGGCACTGTGTAGGAACTTCTGATGATTTAGGGTTTGTCAAATCAGGTTGGTGGTCACGCATTAAGGGAAGTGATACGCGAGTATGACGCCATTTTTGCATATTTTTCAATATTTAATAAATTTTTGAGAACAAATTGTTGGAATCTTAATGTTTTAGGAGATTTGTTTTGTTTAGAAGTGTCGTTATCAGAAGCTGAGTTCACTTTTCGTTATGCGATACAGTATGTAAAGTGAATCAGGGTGTGCAATAGCAGTGAGAAGACTATACACGTGTTCCTTTAACGCACTTGTTCTATTTGCTTCTTTAGGCGAGCTACTTATAAGGTTCTATGTTTCATAAAGAACGACGGTTCTCATACTTGAAACCATCGAGGTCAAAAATAATCAATAGTACTTAAAACAATCATCTTTGTATTTCAACTGAGTAAAATAATGTAACTCAAGAAGAATCCACAAAAAGATACGTAACGCTCTCATAATTATATTTTAAAATAAACAAACATCAATGAAAGTTAAGCATACCTGCGCGGATTCAAAAATATCGAGCCAGGCCAAGATTTCAATTTATAGATATTTAGCTTCTATATTGAAATGGTGGAGAAAACATCTACCAGTACTTTCCTTATGACGAAGAGTTAAGAATTCTCACGACGATAATCCAATAACAGAAATGATATTCATTGGAAGCTACAGCTGAACCCCGAAACTAAGTAGAAATCTAAAAGGATGGAGAATATCGTGTACTCTCAAGGCATTACTTAGTTTTCTGTATCATTACACGTACTACTAGATCTCTGAGTGCTATAAAACAAGACAATGATGTTACAACTTTGTGGAAATCGCTTTTGGCGCGTTGTCGATCCACCAATACCCACTCCGATCTCATAATTAAACGTGTGGTATTGTCTGACATAGGATCAGATGAAAATGTGCTGCCAGTCTTTTTATGAAAAGAGCTGGATAGCAAAGGTGCGTTCGTATTAATCTACATGCAAAATAAACATCTCGAAGTCTCAATTAATGTACAAGGAGAAGACATGATAATGAAAGTTAGAAGAAACTGGAAGCCTACAATAGAACTGAAACTGTCCACTGGAAACTTAAAATTACGGAGTCTGTTAAGGCTTGTATGTCGAAAAGGCATGTACGAAGTCCTCATTGGTCGCTCTATGATGATGGCGTTGAGATGCGATGCCATAGAACACCTAGAACCAGTCTGTAAAACTTCCAGAATATTGACTGCTCAGCTTTTGGTCGCGCTACAACTGGCACGCTTGTGTATTTCATCAACAACTTCTCTCAAATTTTCAATATTTACCAACTGTTCGTCTTTCATCCACGCCAATGTTCTTCTACTGGCTACATTGGACGCCTCGGTTACGAGGAGTGGCGTATCCGACGGTATACCAGTAAGGCATGTTATTGGAGCAAGGTCTCCTCTTTGTCTCCATGTTGAATGATTTAATATTTTCTGTACCAATTTTATCAAATTAGACAATTGGTTCGTGCCCAACTTAAACTCAGAAAATAGGGCACGAGTGACTGGGAGGATCTTCCTGTTTCCTCTTTCCACCGTTCCATTCGCCCAAGGTGTGTACTCAGTGGTAGAATGGTGGCTTACTCTCAGCTCCTTCCGTAGCCCTTCCATTATCTCACTTTTTAAATAAGAGCCTCGGTCAGAAACCCAAGTAGTTATAACGCTAAATGTCGGGAACCAAGATATGAGTCCTTCTACAGCCACCTACGCGTCCGTCGACACAACTGTATGAAACCAACTGTATCCGGACAAATCATCCTTCATCAGAAAAATGTACTTCTCTCCCGTCTCCGAATCTCCCATATACAGGAAGTCAAAATTCAGGAGTTCGTTCGGTTTGTCCGCGTGCAAAGCTTATCCCCAGGGGCGTGGTGTTCGGTTTCCCAACTATGTGGCCAAACAATGGATGCACGACTGGTAGAAAAACCTAACGTCTTTCTTCATCGTCTCCCACGTTACTACTTTCCGTATGGATTCTAGCGTCGTCTGATTGCCGCGATGTCCACCAGCTCCCATATGGGCGATAATTCAAATACATAACTGTAAATCAGTATCTCAATCCGGTATCCACGATCTGCCGTCATCATCTTTGAAAGTTCCATCTACATTTATCTTCCATCCAGCAGGCCTTGACTCTCTATATCTAAACTGACTATTTTGTATTGCTTCTGCATCTGGCCACCTGAACTTATTTTCTTCGAATGGTGCATAGGTGCAACAAACAACCACGATATTCGTGATGTTTCTGCTTTCTGCCCCGGTGCCGCCCAATGCGTCATCAAATCTGTCCAAACTTTCTCTTCCCCCGTAACGTATTCAATCAAGTAACGATATGAAGCAAGCTTCAATTCCCACCTTAAAAATTTTGATGCAGTATGTGACGAGATGCCAAGATTAGAAACGTAAGAGTTAAATGTATACAGCAGGCTGGTATGATCTGTGCATATGGAAAAACCATCCGATCTCTGCAACAATCAACTCATCCGCTCACACTCCAAAGCAATGACATAGGCTTCCTTTTCTACTATCGACCATCGACTTTGTGCCCCGGGGAATTTTCCAGACAGGAACTCTAATTGTTCATGTCGTTGCTACATGTGAACTTTCTCTATGTCGTCTTGAGGAACCTGGGTTATCATTGGTCGAGTAAAATTTGAGCGAGGAATCAATATACAAGCACAGCCTCTTCGTGTCGTCCGGATGGGCTAACATCAGAGCATTTTCCAACGCATCTTTTCATTGATCAAAAACTTCTAAATGTTTCTTTCCCCAGCCGACATCGACATGCTCTACTTCCTACGCCGCCCTCTCTGTGTGCTTCCCTTTGGCCTTCTCGTAAACCTCCTCCAAAATAGATGGCAGTGGAGCTATCTTTGTCGAAAACATCGGTATCGACGTGCGCATCCAATTCAGCGCGTACACAAACTGCTGAAACTCCGATCCTCTACTTGCTGAACTTGGCTGGTCCATCCTTCCGCACAATTAAAGGTGCCGAATACCATGTTTCGATCGAAATCCGGTATGTGTGACCATTATCCACCAACTTATTCACAAATGTCTTCAAAAACTCGCACTGTTCTGGTGGATATATACGCACCTTAATCCTTGTCGGTGGTGCATCATTTTTAATTTTTAAGCTGGATCTTCATTGCCGGGAGTGGCGCGGGTGCCCCCGCACCAGGAGATATACGCCAAATTTTGTGGTATTGTGCTACTATATTTTGCATCTTATTCTCCTGCCGTTTACATCCCTTTCTCACCCGCCTTAGTGATCAGATCTGTCAACGCGTGCTCCACTGTAGCCTCGTCGTCTTCAGTAGATGGATATCTTAGGAGCTGCCCGTCAATGATTGAATTATCATCCACGTCGCCATGTGCCACTCGCCCAATTTTCACCTTTTCTGGTGAGTCGATTTTTAAAATTATCCTTGACATCTTCCCCCC
>JAULBU010068691.1:0-10736 GCA_032358235.1 Odonthalia washingtoniensis
CTTCATTAGGACCACACAACAGCAGATATGGCGGTGTGACGGCGGGGCATATTGTGACGAAATGTCGTAACATTGATCTAAACGTGCTCGGTTTTTATCTCCAGACTCCGAGTTCAACATATTGTTTGCGCATAGTACGAATGAAAACAACTTGTCAACCATCTTGTTCCCTCCCATTCAGAGAACCCCTTGGTCCTCAAATGTCTTCAGAACCTCAAGTGATGACGAAGAAGATGATATAATGACGCCAAGAGTGTTGAAACCAGCCCCAAGCTCTGAATAAATTGGAGCGATGTTTACTAGTTTCGACAGTTCAGCGTACAATTGCGACGTCACTGAAGATTATATGCATCTGCGAAAGGGGATGAAGGCAATGATAGCTGCAAGGGCTGCATATAAAAATGAGGCTGCTAAGCAGGCTGTGATAAACGATTTCTTCTCAAAGAAATGAAATATAAGTACATCTGGGTTGTGCACTACACCCATGCGTCATATAAATGGCCTTTAATGATGATTTAGTGTGCTTTCTGAATCATTAAATGGTTGTATTTTTGGCTCTCTTTGTATAGTGCCACCCATGCAATACTGCCACATATAGAGGTTTGTGCTGGTATGGCACTATATCGTGAGACCCTCTGTACCATGTCCAATTACGGCGTTCATTTTACCAATAGAAAGAGAAGATCAGCTGATTCACAGTGATAATCGTAACTCCGACTGTGCAAAATGTGTCATATTCTACTTTCGCATTGAAATAATTCATAATATTATTATAGCAATTATTTCATTTTCCGGGGTATTATTCCAGAAATTGTACATCAGAATTTCCGGAGCATCTGTTGTACAATTTCCGGAATATTGTACATCAGAATTTCCGGATCATCTGTTGTACAATGTCCGGAATATGAATATTCTTCTTATCACATCCATCCCGCTGATGGCTTTTCACAGTAGTTGGTAGAAAAAGAAGTAAAACATAAATGTGCTAAACAAAATACCTGTGAAGGAAATACCTCGGTCTGAATTGTGGGCCATTGGCTAAAATGTCTGTGTTGTGAAACTGCGTTGTATTCGTACAATTCTTACGAGAGGGTTCGATTCTATGAGGAAATCGACATTTTAAAAACATATAGTTTCAAGAGATATTTTGTCATCATGCGTAAATGAGTCATTGAATTGTTCAGAACAGTAGTTACAGTATTCAAACGGAAGACAGCGAGCCCAGCGAGAACATTTTCGATCTGCAGTAGTAAAAGTTAAAATGGAACCTGTAAATCTGGTGTAGAAATTTTTGTTTTGCAAAAAGATTGAATTAAGCGTATACGTCTGTTCTTATTGGCTCTGAGATGTGGAACTCCATTTCGAATGATGGACCTGCATGTATTTTAGGAATAATACGCAAATTACAGTATCTTACCACACTACTTTATGTATACCTTACAGAGGGTATAACGGGCGAATAGAAATTAATAATTGTGGTGTGAAAAGTGTATACTTGAGGGAAATGATGTTTTTGGATGTAAAAATCCTAAACTCGGACATATTGGAGGATGGTTTGTAAGTTGGAATGAGGTCAATTTGAATTGCATTGAAAAGTGAAATGGGATGGGCCATGAGATGGGAATGACATTCCTATTAGACCTGACAAATTGTTTTGATTTGTCTGTGTGTCTGCAATGAAACTCTTTTTTACTTTTTCTGAATGTGTTTCCTCGGCCCTCGATGACGCGTTTTATTTTCACGCCGTCCGTTCGAAGTGAGACATTAAATCAAAGAATTAGAAAATGAACTATGATGGTAATTTTCATTCAATACTAAATTATACAGCATAACTTCAATTCAATCCATGTATCCTAATTGCGCCCCAACCTCACTGTTCTGTACGATTAGCCTACTGGTTAGTGCTACAGCTGTTGCAGCTTGCAGATCGGGAGTTCAAATCTTTTCACGTACGAAGGAAGAGGACGGGCGTTCCTCTTTGCGGGGGCGCCCCATTTTTGGAGTGTATGTGTCAAGATCCTATTGGTCGAGACTGATTGCTCTTCCTTCCGCCAATTATATTTGATCCATTCAGAATGGAAAAATATTCTTTCAGTGTGTATGTGGTGGTGAGAAATGAAAGAAGTGACGGACTGGAAATATTGAGCATACATTGTGATATATGAAAAATATATATTAAGAGAAACCCTTTTTCAGACGACCGCATTAATATCAGTGTAAGTTGTGGATGAAGTACCAATTTTGTATTTGTTTGGCCATGTGAAACGTGTGTAGGTGAGTCTGTGGAGTAACGGATAAAGTTTTATGATTAGTAATATAAATGAAGGTCTGTAAATTGATAACAAGAGTTATTTAGGAGAGGAATGTTTAGAAAGAGAACTGTTTATGGAGGATTGGTTTTTGAGTTAAACATCTTTCAGTAATAATTATGTAATCACATCCCACTCCGCAGCAGCACATTTATCTATCTGGGATCTCATATTTCAGTATTACATTCAACTGGGAAGTAGGGAAGTGGCTGGACTGATTTCTTCAATCATCAATTAGTTGGATAGAGCCATAGAAAGCAGAACTTGTAAATTAATGTATTGTATTGAAGATGAAGGGCAGTGCTGGGAAGAATCCGTGGGGAGTGATGGAGTTCGTAGTTGAAAGGGCACTGTATTTATTGATAGAATTAATGGAACCGGTACTTATTTGCGAAATAAAATTCGTAAAGTAGATGCAATAACTGAAGAAAGAACGAAGATAACTGAATATGTATGTAGAACTGAAAAGGAGAGTACAAGGATTGGTAGTCATATTGGAGAACAGCCCTTATAGGTTGGGAACTTTCGCATGTTTGGACAGTGGATGTGTCGATTTAATGTGGTTTACATTGTGTATGCTGGCATAAGAAGGTGGTATGCGACTGTATATGTGATGCTGAATTGTTTGAGATGGACATGCTGGGTGATTTGAGAAATGTAATTACTGTGGGTGTTGATGTTGATGTAGGTCGGTGGAATGGGAACTGGAGGGAGCATGGGGAGGATCTACAAGATGTGGAAATTTTTAAACTAGGATTAAATCGTAGTACTGTTGAAGAAGGTAGTTTGTTTGGAGATGGGACACGGCGTAGGAGGAACAGGAAAGAGTAGATTATAATTCAAATAAAATGACATATCCATTACTTCCATGCCCGTCAACAGGAAAAATGATGGGCCACGTGGCTGATATTCTGGAAACGAAAATGGAGGTAGGAAAATTATTCGTTTTAGAGGATGGTGATGTTATGGAGTGCAGAGTAAAGAAAGCGGTGGCTGTTTGTGATAGGGTTAAAATTGGAACGTGTGGGAAGAGGGTTGTTGGGATGACGCTTTTTACAGTGAACTACGGTAACGTTTGTATCGGATATATACAATGGCATTGTTAAATCTGTCGAAAGTTTAATTTATATTCTGGTAAAATCCATTAAATCTATCCTACAAGCAGAAATACGCATATACGGTAGAATTATTATATACATGGATGCAGATGACGTGCCTGTATCGACTATCTTTTATAAGTGTGAATAGTTTGACGACTGTAGTTCATAAATGCAACTAGTTCACAGCAAAATTCAGAAGCAGTAGAATGAATATAGGAAAAGGTCCAGTTAATGCAAATAGAAGATATGGAAATGAGGCGATGCGATTTTTTATGAATAATATTGACAGTTCGAATGATGCATTCACGTATCTTGCTTTGAAATGTGAACGCTGTGAAGTCCCATTGAACAAGGACGACTGTAGGCAATTGGGAATCTTAGCAGATAACGGAGCAGGGGAAAAACGAATGAAGGCTGTAGTTGTTGATGGGACATCAGCTGGTATCACACAAGACCTCAATGGTATGCTGGGAGAAACTGTGACACTACATTGTTCGAAAACAATTGGAAAAACAATTTTGAGTAACAGGGACACGCAAGCCGCGGTGAAGTGTTTTATAAGAGCTTTCAGATGAGTTTGTAGGCTACAAATAACTGAAAGGATGAACTGTGATGTATTAGATGATGTAAAGCCAGTGCAGCTCGGAGGTTGTATGTTGTGGAGGATGGACTTTTATAAATAAACAGCGTTACCCTAACTGCTGAGGGAAGGAGAAGTGTTCCTCAGAAGAGGAAACTTCTGGAAAGTTACAGGAACTTCATTTTCTGGTACATAGACAATGATAGTTGCCTATTTGAGGGCAATGGAATGACAGCACTAATGGAACATGAAGATTGTGCAGACAAAAGAGAAGAAAAGAAAGAAAATTTTGGGGCAGTACCAGGTTCTACTTTATTCTCGTCTATTTTCAGGTAGTAAATGGGACTGAGATGCTCACGGAAGACAGTGAACGTGAATATATCCGAAGGAACATTTCGGGAATGGAGACTCCAATTCCGTGGAGGTGTGGTTCTGTTTTAAAATGAATAATGCGGTATGTATGGCTCAGTTTATTGATGTCAGCATCGAAAGCTGCCAATTCCTGCTTTTAGAACATTGCGCATATTCATTTTATCCCCCTAATTTCATAGAGACGGGAGGCGTTACTAATTTAATGGAAAATCCGGTCATTTCTAATGTAGTGAGTGGATGTAGAAGACACGAAAGATGCTGCACTTTGCGAACTAAAAAGATCTGTAGATGAAGAAGTAAAACAAACAGTTGACATTTATTCAACTATTTCTGTTATACTGAAAGCATTCAGTAATTTTGTACATGGACAGCGTAAGGAATGGAACTGGTCATTTCACTGCTGTCTCGAACAACTTCAATTATGTGCAATGCAAGTGAGGGGTACGAACTTTGTGATAGATCTGTTCCTGCGGAAATTGATGACAGAGGGGATGAGTAATCTCAGAGCAGCAAGGTAAATATGTGGTGCCATCTCAGATCTTCTTCTAAATTATCATCTGTTGTGCAGAATGGAGGTCAAGAAGTTGGACCGAACTATAATTGCTGACTGCAGAATCTATTGGGATAAGTATGGTAATGTTGAAGTAGGAAGAATTGAGAAAGATATTACGCTGTGTAAAAGGTTGACCGTCTTTCCTGGGAGAAAACAGGTCAGGCCCCATATATAACTCGACAAAGTGAAGAAGGGTGATTTCAATAAGGTTCATGTTAAATCCAATAAACATACACCTGGTTTGCTAACAGTCCAGTGCAGTTGTGATCATCCGAAATTGGTTGGACTTAGGATCAGGTCGGAGTGTGAGTCTGTATTCATGGCAATGTCATCCGTACTTACTCACTTCGCGATTCCTCCCAGAGTTCTATACTAAGATAACGCATGCAACAAGTTCTGGTCAGCGGTAGTAAGAACCCCGTGGTTGCTGTGATCGACAAAGATGGTAGTGGACCGGTTTCATTATAAGTCACACACGTGTTGTTCTAAATTTGATGATAAATTTGACCGCACATTACACATAGATGGGGCTACGGCTGCTAAAGTTTTAAACTCAGTCATAAAAAATTTCTACAATGTTCATTCGTTATGTAAATGGTAAGAACTTAGTACCGTGCCTGGTAGAGATTCCCTCACTAATCAATTTCACTGCTATAATTAAGGATAAAACAGAAAGGACTGATCTAGAAAATGAAGACCTCAGAAGATATTTATGTTTTCTGTACACCTGCAACTGCAATAACTGTAACATTATAGACGATTATGAATCGTGGAAAGTGAAGTGTGAGATGACGTTGACATTTTTTGACAGTCACCAACTGGTCTGAAAAGTATTAATATAGACGTATCATCCATTTTTTAAGTGGAGGCGCCGCAGGATTCGGAGGCCTTAATGTAACGGGTTACATTTCAAGTAACAACAGCAGTAACAACTACTACAGTCATGACGGTGGATCCAGTACAGATGACAGTATCATCGACGTCAGTGACCCGCGTTAAGATAGGGAAGGATATCACAGCACTTCTGAGAACAGTCCCAGTTCTAACCCTGACAGTGCGACTAGTTTTACTAGTGTGGACATGACAGTATTACCCGTCCCAGATTTTGTTGATTAATAAATGAAATGGTTTCTCAATTTCCACCATCTCTTGTTCATTAGGCTAACTCTGTAAGTTAAGCAATTACACTGCTTAAATCATGAATCAAATTCTAAAACGGGGAATTCCTCTCCCATCTGTCAAAACTAAGCGCATCGAAAAACAGCGACTTCATGCCCTCTTCTTAATCATGTTCTCGAATTACGGCTAAATAATGGTCACCCCTCTTTTTTAATTGGGAGGTTACTTGCAAACTGAAAAAATAAAAGAAAAAGAAACGAGCTATACTGCCATTTTTGCGGAAAATTCCGTCGTTTTCCCGGTTATCAAAAAATGAAGTTTCCCCATACTGCAGTAGCAACTAGTGAAGTTTCTAGATTGATCGATAACGCGAAAAATGTATTTAAATTTTATAACATTCTATAAAATTTATCTTTTGAAAAGATTAAGTAAAGTTTTGTTTCGTTTAAGGATGCTCATAGTTTTCACTCGCATTGATTTTCTTCATGGGCGTGGTTGGTCACCCCCCCCTCCCACCCCCCTTAAACAAGCTCACTAAAGCCGTAGTATAGATGACAGATGCGCCCTGTCAAAAAAATCAATAGTACAGATGCACCCCTGTCTCAAAAAAAGCAAACTTTGAATCCAATATAGGCATGGTTTTCCATCTTTTCATCGCCATTGGCGTCCCCGACCCTATTGCACATTCCAGTGTTTTAACCTCCGCTTCTTCGTTCCCCATGCCCTTCCAATCGCATACGACTGCTTGGCGACCATAGAGTCACTCGTTTTTCGCCTTTTTCCTTACACTCGCCTCATTTAAATGATTTCTTCAATATAAAACATTCCTTGCAATTTTTCCCTCCGCTTTCGCATGCAATATTGTACTAATGCCATTCAAAACAGATTACGACTTTTGGTAATTTCCAACGTACTTTTCCCAAAATTGGCGGGTTTTTTTCGTTTTTCACACGTGGTCCTCAGAAAAACGACATTTTAACGCAACGAGAATTGCACCGAATCCATTTCCAAAACGCTCTACTTTTTCACAAATCGGATTGTCATTTGTTACACATGTAACCTACACCACTACCTTCCACTACGTACAACTGATACTTCAATTTTCCTGCCGTCACCGTACCTCTTCCCGTTCCTAACTTCCCAAGCACCAATCCACAAGAACCAACACACAGTCAAGAACAGCATTCTTATAGGATTGCATCTTCACTTACCTTCACACTACTTTCTGCAACCTTCATTATGTTCAACACCACCACATCATGTCTCAGGAAAGAACTGTACCCGACCGCTCTGCCCTGCTCCTGAAACTATTCCAGGCCCAGACTCGCTTCATCAACAGCATTTCGATACCATCAATGTCATCGCAAGATAAAATGAATCTATGACGCATATCAGAACAAATCCGAGTGTCGTAGCATGAACTATTTCCTCACATCAGACTAAATTTCGTGGTAGATTCTGAGACTGTACCATCCTCAGATTCCTTTGAACATGATTCACTCTCGCACAACACCACTAATTCACCACTTACATCTTGCACTGGCCTCTTCTCAGTTGTTTCTCCAACCATTATCGTCGGTTCACCTTCGTCATGTTATTCCTTTCGACAAATAGCGGATTCCTGAACCTTTTTTAATGAACTTTTCTTATCTCAAACGTCATCTCAACTAAAAAAATACAACAGACAAAATTCTAAACAGAAGTGACGGTCCATCAATATCATATTCTGAAGCAATTATTATTGACACTCCAATCATACCTTTCTTCCCATCTCGACACGACTTTTTGTCTAAACCGCAACACAGTTCTCATAAATGCAAAAATAATTTATCCCAGTTTGTCATACCGCTAACAATACCAGTAATATATCCAGATTTTTTGCTCAAATCTGATCCAACAACAATAACTTCAGGTGTTTTGTTCAACAGGGACTTCACATCCATTGATGATACTACTCTTCTGAAATTAAAAAAACCCCAAATCAGAACATATTCTTCTGATGTACAAGCTTTTTGTCAAGGATGTATACAGTTCTGTAAAAAATTAACACTACTTCACCGGTTCGTTTCACAATTCTCTAACTACATCCCTTTTCTACAGAATTTTTACCCCACCTTGGCTTCTACGTACAATTAAATCTGAATCCAGTTCCTTTTCCTTGTAATCAACAGAATTACCCCCTTTTATGCATCGAGGTTCAATTATGGGTATTGAAAGGCTAAAATACATTATGGTCGCATTGTATAAATACGAACAATCATTCGTGAAGCAATCTTTTGATTTCTGCTTCGACAATTTTCCATTTCAATCATCAACAAAAATTATTCCTAAAATACTTCCAGTGAAACCCAACTTTCCCTCACAAATGATCCCAATTCAATACAAACAACCTCAGCCAACTGCCCCAGCATTTTTTGGATTACTACTTTCATAGCAAGAGGCCCCCATCAATAATGTAAGATTCGCGGGGCAAATATATTGTCTATACAAAGATATCAGGTCGATGCAGACAGTAGTTGACGTCTTCACAAGAACCACAGGTATGACCGGTAAGTGTATTATATGTCAGTTATAAGAACATGACCGGTGAATTGGTGGTAAGGAGGGACCTCCCATCTCCATCAACTTTCAAAACAATTCAAAATAACATTGTTCCATAACTATTAAGCATACGTTTCCATCATCTTCCTCTGTCACCCCTACTTATCCGCATATCCTTTGTTTGTTCTATTTTGAACATTCCCTTCCCAGCTATATTTACTCACAATTACTACTTCAATTCGAGGAAGTGTCAATTCACTTTTAGTTCACACAACCACAATCCGAACATTCATGATTCATTCTTTACCCAATCCTCTTTTCCGACATACATTGCTCCTGTTGTTAGAAATTAAATTGTTTTTTTATTCCAATAAATAATTTGTTACTTTTATTCGGACATTTCTTTATCCTCCGTTATCACACACATATTTTTCGTAAATATTACGATATTTAATATGCAGATTAATTATTTCCAGTATCAAGCCCATCTTCATCACTTTTTCGTCTACTGCATTCAATATGTCGGTAATGTAATCTTCCTTTTTTTTAAATAAAAGCACACAACGACGGTCGTCTGCTTACTTTCCTAAAAAGAAGTGGTCTTACAAATCCACATCAGACCTCAATTCTTCGTTTGTAATTGTAAGGATGCAATTGTTGAGGTTGTTCCTCGATTCGCCACCCCTATAACATCAATTCCGAAACATTTTGACATTTCAAATCCCCATAATTTGTGACTTGGACCTTTCATGTTCGGCACCCAATTTGGTGGTGATTCCATATCTTCAGGGCCGTTTTCATTATAGCCCCATCTCCCGATTCAGTCAACTGCATTGTTCCCTTTCCATCCTCGCATGCTATTCTCCCACAGCCTTCAACATTCGCAGCAATAAGCCAACACGCCGCATAACACAGTCCATAATATGAATATGTAACGTTTGGCAATATTATTGCCAAACGTTACATAATTTTATTGATTATTCTACATGCCAAATTTGCAGACAACCAACTGTGTACTGACTTTCTATTCTAAAATTTCATGTTTTTTATATTCCCAGATTTTCACCAAAGTTATTTTAGTTGAGAAAAAAGAGCCTAATTGCCATCCCGGTCATATGATATACAATTTCCGGAATAAGAAGATTCTTATTATCACAGTCAGTTTCCTACAACACAGATAATGGCCATGGCAACACAGTTACACTACTAATAGTGTTTCTTACTGTAGAAGTATAACAAATCCGTGGGTGATTTGTTGGTAGGGTGAAGGCGTCGGTTTTTAGAAGGATTCCATAAAAACGGTGCTTAGGAAAAGCGTTCAATAATGGGGAGAAAAAACCCCAAGTCTATTCGGTAAGCCGCTGTGCATGTATTTGTATACGAAACGGCCGGCGGTGAATAAACTGTCAAGCTGTAATTTGTGGCGTTTGAAACAATACCAGAACAGACCCAACCATCAATCAGCATCGTGGCTTAGTGGTCGGGAGACCATCTGCGAGCAGTTGAGAGTTCAATCCCGGGGTGTACCTACAGTAGGAACGGGACCCGTGTCGTGCAGGGTAGAGCCGGCATCTCCCTTTGCGGCGGTGCCGCTTTTTGTGGCCTTTGCGGTCCGACGTGTGGCAAGCTTTGATTGGCTCAGCGGCCCCGGGAACGAGGTTGTGTTTTTTCGGTACATGAAGACGTGCCAAATTTTCGTTGGCTCGAGTTTCTAAAACATTTTGCGTTTCTCAATTTTTACTTTGGGGGGTCATTTCCCCTTTTTCAGGAACTTTGTGCTACCATCACGCCGAAGAAATGGCGGGAACCCATTGCCTGTTCGCGGGCACCCCCAAGATTTTTCCTCCTCTTTCACGGGCACTTTTCATATTTCAAATTGGTCGTGCCATCACTCATAGGCCTAAAACACCAGGTTGAATCCATACACGGGTTGTACTCTGTCACATGTCCTTTTTTTAAAAAATAATGGAAGCCAGAAATCAAAAAAAGGAATTTGGAGCACACGTGTGGACACATTGTTTTCGTTGTATCTAATTACATTGCGCACAGTGCTTTTGCACTACATGTAGCAATGACATAATTGTCGCCATAGCCTGAACTCTAATTCTGACATTTTGCAATGGAAACTGATCGTCTTAGAAATGTTCTTCTAGGAAATGCTC
>JAULBU010068702.1:0-10736 GCA_032358235.1 Odonthalia washingtoniensis
CGAGACCGAACGGAACGGGTACACGTGTATACTTACTGTCGGTAAATTAGTAATCTTTGTTTTTCCCACACGTGTGATTCGTTAATTGAATGGAATTTCTGTTTCTCATTCATGATTGCGTAAGCTGTATACCATTGGTGTGTATGCATGATCGAACTAATCATCGTACTATAATTTCCTTACTGTGTATATATGTTTAAGTCGTTTATACATCACGATTCTTATCGTTGTTTTTATTATTTTCGCTGAAGGTTAACTATCGTTTCCTCATGGTTATCGATGTTTCATCATCATCACATCATCATCATTATCTCATCACCATCATCTCGCAGTCGTAATCGACGCTTGGTCATCATCGCGTCGTCATCATCTCTCTCATCAAATCTTCTCGTCTGTCGCACTTCGGTGTCATGCGAATTTTAGCAATCAGTTGATTCGCTCGAGACGTTGTGGCGAATCAACATAAGAGGATGATAACATAAAGATGATCGGTAAGTGATAATGAGATTAATGGCGATAGCCATAAATAAAAAGATGGCAGAATTAGGAAAAGCATTTGGTAAGCCATCGCGAGAATTTCGCGAAGAATAATGGTAGAGAGAGTAATCAGTGTAAAAGGGTCCAGGTCATCGACGATTAAAAGGCCTATAACAGCAAAGCTATGAATACTGTTACACGGGATACAAATGGCACACAACACTGACATACCAACCAGATTGACACTGCCAGAATGCCACCCACTACTGTATTACGCATAGTAATCAGATACGAAATTAGACCCGACTTGACGCTGACAGACAATCACCCACTACAGTATCCCATGAAATTATCGAGTGCCGACTCGCGCCCGAACCACCCATGATTGTACTGTGACTGTCAGTAAGAAGAGGCGAGCCGCCACCCAACACGCGTATACACACGTGTATCCTATCACAGATTGGAATCATCAGCTTGATTAGAACATTAGCTATTCAGATCAAGTTCCAACGCACCTGTCAAAAATCATTCCTATGTTTTCTGTTTTCTTTTCATTATTTGTACCCAGTTCGATGGAGAATCGAAAAGGATTAAAAAAGTAGACATTAAAAAAAGACAAACAAACTAATTCGAAAGAATACCATTCGACCCAAAACGTCAGTTAATAACCAGGAGGGGGAGAAACTCAACCTACAACGCGCACTAAACTGGCTAACACCTGTGGTAGGATAAAATAGGACCCCATGTGTATCTTGACGTGAATCGACCGACCGGCTGCAAATAGAGCCGAGAAGGAGATACTAGCGTAGCCAATTGACCACATCCATCCGCACGATACCATAGTATGGTAGGATCAAGGTCACAACGTGATTCCAGGAGGCGCTCCGGTTACTAATTTACTTGACCATCTGACGCTTTTCCAACCACTTGACCTTATCTGGCTATACGTTTTGAACTGTAAACATAGATCTTCCGACCAGCATGTTGTTTCAACAATCTCCCACATAAATAGTACGAAAAACACAATTGAAGACGTCAAGAAAGAAGTCGAGAAGGAACAGGATCATAGAAGGATTAGCGTCGTCCTAAAGCACATCAACATGCCCAAGGCCAAAGGAACCAGCAATTACTTGCAAGACCTTCCCTCTGGATCACCAGTTTAGTTTACCGTACTAAACTATGGGAAGGCCCTTTCAAGTTCATTCCCTTGGAAGGTGAAAAATGTGGTGAAAATACAACTAGGACGTCGTATATTTCGAAGCACATGTTCCAGGCCTTGGGTACGATCAAAACTATCCATCGAGACGAATAAACCTGTAACAACTGAACAGGACGATGACTCCAATATCAAAACGAATGCGATACATGATGATAAGTCAGAGATGGACCTTGGAGACGATCCAGGGAAGGTGATAGTGAAGAAAGGATCTGCCGAAAAAGCAGCTTTTGCTCAATCCTGAAAAGATGAGCTCAATAGTCTTCTAATGGATCGAACCTTCATCCCCATACATGAGTCCAAGATAAAATCGCCAACGAGAATCTTCAACTCACGATTTGTAGACGAGCTGAAAAAGGTCGGGGAGACGCTGAAGAACATGTCCAGACTAATTGCACCAAACCACGACGATGATGGAGAAACATCTATTGCGGTAAAGGCGCCAACCGTAGAGAGATTTTTGAAACGAATTTCTCTATCTATTGTTGCCTCAATGCCAGGATTGAAAACAAATACGCGTGACAGCACGCAGGCTTACATCCAATCCTATTACGATCTTGAGAGAGAAGTTTATATCCGCGCACAAGCTGAATTGGGATTGCCAAAGAGCTACATGTTAAAGTTCGTAAAGACATTGTATGGGATATCGGAGTCTGATTTGCTCTAGTACGTCACATACTTTTCACATAACCTTGAAAACTTAAAAATGAGGAGGGCAAGATCAGAGCCTTGTTTCCTAATTTGTAGGAAATATAAATCCTTCTAATGCCTCATTACCTTGCAGGTAGACGACCCTCTAGCCCTCGGAATGACACCATTATGAACCGAATAGGTATACCCAATGTTTTTATACTGCTATAGAAGCATAAAAACATTTCGCTGCAAACCAGGAACCACTCTCTCAACCCAAAAAATGTCCTTCAGCGGCATCAACATCACCGTCTACAAGTACAACATTTACAGTATCAACGAACTTGACAAAACCGAACTGTTGAAAATAGCAGCAATCCAGAAGGAATTCAGCAGCCAGCGCGCCTTGTCACAATATGTTGGTGTCAACATACGTACTGATATTTTCGCCCCATCCAATTAATTGTACCCCGAAACAAACCAATGAGCCCAGCTGAATACAAATATCTGGAAAATTCTACAAAGTTCGTCAAAGCAACGAAGAATCAAGGCTTAAAATACGTAAAATTGGACCTTCCCTCGGAAAGACTGGTACTCGTCACAGACGCATCAATCACCAATGCAAATGAAATGAGGAATCAGGTAGTATATATTATTATGATGGTAGATAAGCATCAACAATGAAATATTCTGCTTTATGGCAGTAATAAGTGCCAAAGAATTTCCAGATGGATAATTGCTGCGGAGGTCCAGACCTGATCTTAGCATTTGATTTCAATTTTGTAATACGGGACTTGGTTGACGAAATACTTGGACGAAAAATCTCCATTGAGCCATGATCGACAGCAAGACAGTGTTCAATGTAGTTTCGAAGGATGGTGAAACAACAGAACGCTGGTTGCAAATCTACATATTAGCGCTAAGGGAGAGTTATGAAAATGGGGAATTGAAAATAATCGATTGGATTCCAGATCCAGAAAACCGAGCAGACCCTCTAACCAATTCCACGCTATCCTTGACAACACCACTATACAAGACAATGAAAAGCAACCACCTCTACTTGAAACCTCAAGGCTGTGAATTTTCGGACGGACTAGAATCCTCGTAGTGTCGATGTTAACATTGATATTAACGAGACAACCATTCGCGCAAAAGTTCATGATGTTGGGTAAGAAGGAATCAACACGGGGGATGATAAAATACGGAGACGAAACGATGAAGTTGAAGGTTAGTATGTGATGATGATTTTGAATGTGAGCATGGTAAGTATGCGCTAACGTACGGTGATAAACGAAAGAAGGTATAAGGACGCAGATTATTGACAAGTCAGGGGGAACTATAGGAGATGAAAGAAGGTGAGTAACAAGGAATTGATGTAAAAGGAAGAAGTGAAAAGGGAAAGCGCGGCAGTGCGTGTAAGGGATAGAAGGCCAGTCAACACACGAAATACAGTATACAGTATTTATGATTTGCAAATAATTTACGAACAATTATTCAATTGTCGAATGATTAATTCCGATACACATTTGTTTTTAAAATTAGGGAACGTACACAGAAATTCCATTACTAACAGTGATTCCACTCACACATGTATCTACATTTTCAAACTTTATCACGTCCTATTCCAGATTACATACCACACTGTGCCGGGGTGGAAAAATAATAAAGGGGATAGGCACTTTCATGAAGTTTACAGTTACCGACGTTTTTAGTTTCTCAGCCAGGTTTAATATCACGAAAGAGGAGAAGGGAGACCGGATCCAACAGAGCCTACGGCGGGATAATTATCAACTGTAGAGCAAGAGTAAACGTTTTTGTTATTCGACAAACTTTGTTCAGCAACGATTGGCTGGGATACTAACACTATCTCGATTTACGATCCGCCACCGTATTTGACTATTTCAGTGTTGGGAATCATCTGTAAGAAGGAGGACATTGCCATTACTCCCATACCAATCACCACCAATCT
Organism: Odonthalia washingtoniensis; assembly: GCA_032358235.1. Taxonomy (NCBI): domain Eukaryota; phylum Rhodophyta; class Florideophyceae; order Ceramiales; family Rhodomelaceae; genus Odonthalia; species Odonthalia washingtoniensis. The sequence continues at coordinate 4,293 of JAULBU010068702.1, forward strand.
CTTTTATTGCATAATTATTCTGAACCTTCGTTATCCTCATTGTTTCGATTATTGTTAATTAAGTAGCCTTGTTTTGTCTAGAGATTTGAAGGTTACCTTTGCGAGAGGTGATTCATCGTAATATCCTGTAATATTATCTATGGAAACTGAAACGAACGGGAATACCATACCAATATTTCTGTAGTCTTTTCCTTCCAGCATCCCACTTATTGATATTTAGAAACAGACAATCCAAAGTTCGGGATTTTTCTTTCGTGGAAAGATCAATATGCCATCCCGGAAGTGAGAAGTGCGTCTCATTGATGTAATAAGTGAGACATGTTTTCGTAACAGTTTCGTTCGCAATGACTAGAATGATTTCTGAACTCGTTTTGGCTTACCAGGTTTTGTTATAAATTGGGAACTGGAGATATAACTCATCATATGTGCTTTGGTTAGCTCGGACGTACCCAAATGAAGGTTGTATAACGGTTTATATGTGAATGAAGTGAAGAAACCTGGTCTAAGTGGTTCGAGGCATAATATTAAAACCTGTTCCCATAATTAATGACATGAATCCATTGAAGTTTCATGAAGGTATTATCCAACCTGTACCAGAATATATTTACGTTCATATCTATGAGTGTGCAGTGAATTTTCTATATGCATAAGAGACACAAATGTTCTTCTCTTTTACAGAATGTATGACATGGTTCTAGGAGAACAGATACGAGATCGTTTCATATTTTTTATTGTATCCATGCCACGAACGCATGGTATTTTGGTAGTATGATTTTGTGCAACAGAAGAAATGTCTTTTTCTTCCGGTATATCGCAGCAGTACGAGAAATTTATCGGGAATATATGCCATATGGAGGCGTTATTGTGTGATACTGCTATTCCTGTACTTGATTTAACGAACAACAGATGTAGAGGCATATTCATAACAAAATGAAGGGACTTCATCTTTCCATCGCGACCAGTAGAATAAGACATTACTGGAATGTAATCTAAAACCGGCACTGGTGAGATACAGTATTCCTTTCAGTAGATGTCGTTATCGCCGTTATCATCTGATCCTGTTTTATGTAAACCAACTGGAAGAAACCCAATCAAGGCGTGACCATGATAGAAAAAGTAATGGCGATACCTTTTCGAGAATTTAACTAAAGTGAAATGTATTGGATACGCCACAAGCGAATTTGTCTTCAAAGTTATAGCAGTCCTATTAGAATAAATGTGAATAAAACATCAAAATATTTAGCATATTCGTTTGTTTCTGTATAAGTTTCATTCCACATAATATTTCTATCGCTGAATTTCAAGTAGCTTCTCACACTATTTCTTAAAGAACCGGTACTGTTTTCGTTCCATCGGGTGTGTAATTATCCCAGTATTTGAAGTGGTTGGACAGAATGTGACATCTATTTCGGAATCCAACGAGATTTTAATGCGTATTATATCAACAATGTCCTTTGAGTAAACGTAAGACTTATAGTTTTGTGCAGTGTCTGCACAAGGAACTTCTTCTTGTCGAAAACAACCCAATTACCGGAGCCTATTGAGAAAGAACGTAGAAACTAAGGATCGTAGAATCATAGAAAGTGAGGCGCAGCGATGTATAAAATTTTATAAACGCGATCGGATTCTGGGTCTACCTCGATAAGTAAATGTGTACCGTAGATCGCAGAGACTGAGGGTGGTATGATTTTTAATACGCTGTCCGTGGGTGAGCGTTTGTTTGATACCAAACCCTGACACAACTAAGTGACGTTGCGGGCACGGTATCGGATGCACGTGAGTGGATCCGTGGACTATGATGGCGCAGTTGACAGGAAATTGGGCTCACGTGGAGGGTCGGGTAATTTACTTCTGCTCCGGCCGCTGAGAATTACTCAGCCCACGAAATGGCTGTATGGATCTCTCCTCGTGTTGTGTCCTCCTCTATCGAGTTGTAACGATCTATCTTTCTATTAGAATACTGGCTGGTGAATCTGAGGTTGGGTTTTTTTCTGTTAAATGGCTACCTCGTTTATTATTCACTCTCTTCCTCACCGTGCGGACATAAGTGCTGAAGTTAGCCGATCTCGGTCGTTCTTTTTGAGAATACGTGTAACAAACCCTTGCAGTTGAGAAGCGCCGTTCGCTGAAAGCCGCCCAGCATTAGCAACTATAGTATCCGCAGCGGTTTTGCACGTGTCAAATCATGAATTGCTGTCCCGAATCATCGAAGTGCCCCTCGTGCACACGTGTCTATCGACCCGTACTATATAGCCAAATGCCACTGGTTTTGGCCCCCCTTTTTCGTCGGCTTTCTCACGCTTTTTCCTCCCTCTCTTGACCTGGTATCATTCCTTCCTTGAACGACTTTTTTGGTTTTCATTGCTTTGGGTGGTGATGACTCTAGGTTGACGGTGTGCCGCTAGCTCTCTCTCCATTGCTGTGTTTACTGCCCGTTGTCATATGAACCAAGCGTTCCGTGGTGTCTTCGTGCGTGCGACATCCCTTCCTCCGTTCATCATCCCCCTCTCACTTTTTTGCTGACTAACGGGGTTTGTTTTCCACGAACAGCACTGCCCCGTGTCCTTATCGCTACACGGTCGTTCCTTCCGCTCCCATTTTTTCGTGCAGGTCGTCGGTATGACCATCGCTCATGTGCATGCGGTCATCGTCGTCGTCATCAGGTCATCTCATCTACGTTATTAGTCATCCGCATCATCATCAGGTATCACTCATCAACGTCAGTAATCATCTATATCTTCATGCGCTTCATAACGCATTATTCGCATCATCATCAGGTCATCATTCAGCATCCTTATTATTTTCAGTATCATCACTCATCATCCTCATAATCATCAGTCCATCATTTAGCATCGTTAGCATCGTCAGTATCATCACTCATCATCCTTATCAGCCTCATCATCTTCATCATCTTCAGGTCATCCTCCGGTCACCATTCGGGACATGTTTCACGACAATTAGTTCCATGAAAGATAAAATTTTGTCGGCCATCTCCCATATTGGACCTCCATGTTTTTTGGGGTTGTCATACATAGATGTTGCAGGCAGAACCATTTTCTTAAATGAATTCTGGTGAATGTTTCGTACAACTTCTTGCTTCTCCGCCACCAAACACTTATTCTTCGTCAACAATCGTTTCCGACACATTCAGGGAGGATGTGAACTCCGCAAGAATCATTGCATCTGTATGTACAGGTAGTTAATTGAAATTTCACTCTGAATGGTTCCGTTTGGTTCTATGTTCAGTTTAATTTCGTGAAATGGCGTACATGCAAATATTTATATGTCTTTTCATGTTAACCACTGTATAGCACGATCTTGGATACCTTCTGTTCGTGTAATGGAAGCTAGTAATTGTTAGATGTGATAACAGTAAACTATGGAAGAATCCTTGAACAGTCTGTAGGTGCGGCACAGAAGTTATAAATTATAAATATGCTGTTATACGCAACAATCCCAATTGAAACATTGTGCCTGTTTATTTAAGTTAAAAGAGTTTGAGTTTCACTGGAAACGGCCGTCTCACGAAAGATACACTGTAATAAATTCTAGCAGTCCGTTCACCCATGAAACTACATAGTAGGTCCGCTACCCCCACTTAGGTTTGTTGATCTACGTATATAGAGCATGCCAATAACATAAGAAACTTATACTCCGTTGCTTTTCCTGGCGACCGTAACAGCACAAATTCAGAAACATTAACGACATAAACATTTCTCAACTACATCCATGAATGGTAAACAATCAATTATGGACTATCTATCCAGGTCTAGAAATATACACCATTTATGAAACGATACTGCAACAGTGGTGTACGCGGATATTCTGAAGCTTTTGTTTCACTGTGGTAGAGATGTCACCATCGATTCTTATGGGATGGAAAGGAAAACTTTGTGCCGTGGCAGTAGAAAAATAGTTCCGTAGTTAGCGACATGTACGTACTACTCTGAAGCTTATTTAGATGATGAGGAGACAAATGAACAATTTTAAGTTTGGTTTGCTCATGCGACCTTACTAGTTCCTAGTAGCTTTTCAAGAAATAGTAATGTTCTACTATGGGACTCAATGGTCGAAATGATATCGAAAGGAACGAAGTGATTCCTGAAACTGTATAAAATAGAAGTATACACCATGAATCAGAGAATATCCGTACGGACAAGGTTATTACAGTGGAGAGACTGTATTTAACGTACGTTAAAGCACCTGGGACATATAACTATGAGCTACGAATAAGGACCACGAACTTCGGTGATAGAGACATTAATTCAGTTATGGAAAAAGAGACTTGATGCTATGGATTTCATGAAAAGAGCAAATTTTAATGTAGATGATAACCATAGTAATCACCCGGGGTGTATAAATTGTATGAAAAACATACCACGTCTACCCCTTACCCCATACGGAGGTTATATACAGGGAACCAGATACAACACTGGTTTCAATAGGAAGACGTCCGATGGTTAGACCGGAACAAGAAAACAGTTCATGGATAATGGATTTTGTTACTAAGTTTTCGTAGCCAGAAGATCTCTTTACGAATTTATGTTCCAAGACATTGTCAACTGCTAAAATTGTTTAATGATTCTAAATCATCGACGTTTAGTTTGTTGTGAAATGGATACCGAATGTTTTATAGTTGAGTAAATGGATAACATTTGCGGTACTGCTGGAGGTAATTGTAAAACGAGTATAATCACACGTGTTGCATCGCTTGGTAAATTCATTGTTTACATTAACGAAGTCCCCTATCCCTCATCATATATACCTGTAACTATGTACTGTAGTCTTCCACCTTGCTATTACATTTCCATTTTTCATTTTTGATAACGCACAGTCTATCTTCTTTAGTATTACTGCATCAAATTTGATACTACCTAATATATCATTTCTTTTATTCTTGATACTTTTCATGTGACAATGTTATACTGCGCACTGTGTATCTTCTCAACTATTTGTTTCACTTTTCGTGTGCATTTTTTATTCTACATAATATACCCTTTCTCTTCCTATTATTATCACTTTTTGTGTGACTTTGTGAATCTGCGTGATGTATTCAATATTATGATTATTTTCCTACTCCTATAGTACACGTCTTGATCAATACTGTCGACGCCAAAATTAATATCGATCTAATATGTGGAGCTCATTCGCATTCATAATTTAACAAAGAGCGTCATGGAAGACGAGTATGTCCCGCCATCTCGATCAGCAATCTTTTAATTCTCTCTGTACACGGTTATTTCGCGAGCTGGTTCAGTCTTAAAAGACTGAAAAGTGGCTAGTACTGCGGATTCAAGCAGTTTATTCTAGAACAGAGCTGAGTAAGACCGATCACATTGTCTGTCAATCCTTCTCGACTATGAATGCTGGAAGCGTGAGACTGTAGAGTCTCGTTTGCCACTTTTTCTATCGGTCTTTTAAGTCCAACTGTTGAGAAATAAACCGTTTGATCGTACCATAATCCCTCTCGTCAGTTTCATATTTGAAAAAAATGCGCGAGCTGGTTCCTTCAGGGTGTTTATAAACATAGAGCCTTTTGTGAATTTTCAAGCTCTAGCTGCCTGGTAAAATTCTCATAATCGTGGATAGAGGTTTTGGTTCTCCATCGCCACCGTAGTTTCTGTCTTTGAAGTGTGGTCTAAATTACTGGGCGTTCCGAACGGCATGCATCTTGGATCCTTCGTCATAATGGTGGAGTCACCGACTTCGTCATTAGGGGCGTGCGGTTCGGGCAGTTGAGGAATATTGCTTATGGGGCATGGTGGGCCTCTTAGTCCTAATTTATATTGTTTCTTCAGAGGTGAAGCTCCACTACCAGTGAAGCAACAGATAGAAATGACACTCCCAGTGGAATTGGCCTGTTGATCTTTTGGACTTAGCATGTAGGTGGTTTTGTGTAGTGGGTAACTGACGCTGGTGTAGGCGGTGCTGTCTAATCTCCACCATACCAAGTACTACTCAGTTTATGTACCACGGTATTCCAGTCCAATTCTTTTTTAGCCATATCTAGTTGAATATCTTTAGTTCTCATACCTCTTTAAATAAATAAAATTCCCGTTGCGTTTTTCTCCTACAGTGCCTCTACTTCGATTAATGCGTTATAATGCGGCGTGTGGTAAATGTTCCAATCTTCCTAGCTAAAATTATATAGAGTTACTTTCTATGTAGATCTAAGAGTCGACTCTGGTTTCACATTCGACAGAGATCCGACAAACGTGTTAGAAGTGAGGGATCTCTCTTGCTTGTTGCGTTGGGGTTTGCCCCAAACCAGTCATTTCACGTTCTAGTTTCCTGACCCCGACAGTTTAACAATTATTTTTTTTTTTGGAGGATGATTACCTGTATTTCCAGTTACATTTTTTTTTTGAATATTAGAAAAATTAATTCATAATATCACAGAAAATAAAAAAACAATGGAACTCACACTAAAAGAAAAAATTTTTA
>JAULBU010068713.1:0-10735 GCA_032358235.1 Odonthalia washingtoniensis
CTCATATTGGACGGTTGCACTTTTTGAATCCCTGTTATTCAGGTATTGTCCTTTTAACGAAGCAGGGAAATTCTTCCATACGTATTTCATGCAATCCACGGACCCTATACAACCTGGGAAACCCATGTTAGTAAATTTTGCTTCAATGCCAAGTTCTTTCTTCGTAGGAAACTTTTTGAAGAACCTGCCGCCGTAAATCTGAAGAATATCAATACAAAACTGTGTGAAATATACCCAAATGGAGTCCTCGGACATGTACACGGCATCGTCAAGACTTTCTGTAGAAGTACCACTGCTTAGAAGTCTTAGAGGAGAATGTATTTTAAGATCTGTTGCAATACATTTGTAACCAAGACCATTGGTTCATTGCTTCCAGAAATCCGTACGGTGTTGTAAACGATCTTCTTTTATTCTGTAATAAAGGACACGTGGTATTTAAAACCGACGTTTAAATATACTTTCGGGGTATGGGGGATTGCGATGCACATAACCTCTGATACAGGTTGAAACGCCGCGTCGAAAATGTTTGGTCCCTACAACTCGACCCAACATCCTTTCATGTGAATTACCAGTCGAACCGTCTCGATTTGCGAGTAATTCTAGAACAGATACCAGAACGGTTTGTTGTTGTTTTATGAGAAATAGTAACAATTTGATGTGTTTCCTTGATTGTTTCGCTTTCTTCAGAAGCGTGGTTACCAGTTGTGGTTTCATCGCAGAGGAAGTAGAATTTCCTATTTAACAATGAATACAACAATGTTTTTAGAACAAACTTTGAGGAATGAGTGAAAAAAACTTGTTCAAAAAAACTTCTGCACTAGTAAATCAATTATTTCTCTTCTTGTGGAAAGAAAGTGTTCAGATAAGCGGTGGAAAAAATGTTCAGAAAAAGAAAGAATTTAAATAAAAGAACCAGTCGTATTGTAAACTAAATATTATTTTTAATTAGTCGAATTGCTAGATGCAATACTTTCGTATTCACTCGTTTGGAACAGAAATGGACATACTTGATGCTCGTAACGGTAGTGAACTATCAAGGTAAGGGACAAACCTCACGATTTTCATCTTCGTTGAACATTGTAAAAAAGCATATTTTCGTACAGGTACATCATTGCATATTGCAGGAGATGCAAGAGGGACAAGTAACCGTTTGGTAATTATAGGTCACCAATGAATACGATCGAAATAATGGAGTTGAAGAAACGGTATTAAATTCTATATAAAAGATATACGCCTTTATGAAATGTTAAGCAAAACGAAACTAAAACGTCTCTTTCGATTGCTACAACAAGGAAAGTTAGCCTTGCTAACTTATGCGGAAGGTGCTGTTTATTATTCGGTGTATATTAAAAATGAAAGTAGTGAACACAGGAATAAGTACCTAAAAAAAAGCAGTGCTCACACAAAAATCTAAACAAGTTGGCGAAAAGTTAGACAAAACTAAAAAAACTTATTCTCCGATTGGTATATCAACTAACAATACGTTTGACAACTCGTTCGGAAGTAACTCTTTATTATGTTGTGTATAAAAATGCAGTGTGCACATAAAAACAAAATAAATCCGCGAAAAGTTAGACAAAACTAAAAAAACTTATTTTCCGATTGGTATATCAACTACCTTTTGTTTTGACAACTTGCTAAGAATCAACTCTTTATTATTATGTGTATTTATAAAAAATCAGTGCTCCGAGCACTGCTGTGAATGTGAGTTACATAAAAAACTAAACAAATCCGCAAAAAGTTGGAAGAAGGGGGGAAAGTTATTTTCCGATTGGTATATCAACTACCAATAGGATTTACAAGTTGTTCCGAATTAACTCTTTATTATTATGTGTATTTATAAAAAGAGCAGTGGATCAGATAGAAAAACTAAACATGTTGGCGAAAAGTTAGACAAAAGGAGAAAAACTTATTTTCCGATTGGTATATGAACCTACCAATAGGTTTGACAACTCGTTCGGAAGTAACTCTTTATTATGTTGTGCATAAAAAAAAGGTAGTATTCATATTGAAAAGTATACATGTTGGCGAAAAGTTAGACAAAACAAAAATAACATATTTTCCGATTGGTATATCAACTACCATTTGGTTGGGAAACTTGTTCAGAATTCAATCTTCATCGTGCAATGTATTTTAAAAATAATAAAAGATGCAGATACCAGAAAAAATGTACTACTTTTTGAACGGTTGGACTAAACAAAAATACTTTCCGACTGGTACATAACCTTTCTTTGTATAACTTCTCTGGAAGTTATACTTTATGACGCAGTGAATAATTAAACATTATTATAGTATTCACATAACACCCATTATTGTTGGTAAGAAAAGACAATGTTATACGCACAAAATGAATGAAATTGTGATGGAGAATTTACAAGATAAGCAGAATAACTCCTTTCTCCGCAATGGTAATGTTATACAGCTGTTTATTAACGAATGTTGCCATACGTGCTTCCAATTATAGCCCAAAAACGGTAACATAGATAATAATGAAATACTAACGAAATAGAAAATTTAGTAAGCACAACATGAACAACTTAAACACATACGTCATAAAAAATACAGGACAAATGAGGATATCAACATGTGAACGACATATTTGAAAACATCCTTTGATAAACTAACGAAATAGAATAAACACATCATGCGCTCACTATTCAGCCCCTTGCGATGATGGCATGTTCAAAGGATTTGTTGTACTACTTTGCGGCTGCGGTGGGTCTGTCGCCCCAATTCCATGGTTACGCATAACTTCATTATCATTTTCCATGGAACGATATACATCGTTGTTTATGTTAGTTGTAAACAAGTTTGTCACCTCGCGGAAGTTGAATAAAGACCTATGCATCCCTCCAAATGCCAAAAGGTATCTGTCACATAGACCATTTGATTGCTCATATTGCATTATTCTTTCCGCTTCGGACGATTTACAGTCTTCCAATTCCATACAAAGCTGTGCTACTTCTTGCTTTTCAACCGTCCAATCTTCCCTCTCCTCATTCAAAAACATTTCCGTTTCATTTATCTTTCTGTCCAACTCCCACTTCCTGTCTGTTAGTTCCTTATTCTCATTCCGTACGGTCAACATATCATTTCCACTTACTGCATATGTTCTTATTTGATTAAAAATATCTTCCACCAGTTCCGGAAGAACCACAAAAGTCGCTCTTAGTATGGGCTGCATTACGTATGTCATATTCTTGTACCATCCGTCAGTATCATTGTATATGTCAGCTCTCAGCTCTTCATCACCAATATCAAAAACCATACCATCGGTATCATCATCGTCATCTCCACCTGCAGGAACCTCAAGGTAGTGCACATCTCCTGGCTTGTAACACATCTCAGCCAACAATTATTGAACGATTTCATCGCATTCTGCCATGTCGGAAACTTGTTTACCATTTATCGAACAACAATAGATGGAAACACACGGATTCTCCAAAACACTAGGCTGTGTAAACTAATATTGTATTCCTTTCCTTCTCCCATCGGTAAGTCGACCATTTCACCTCATCTCAATTGTAATGAACGTATGGACGAACTATACGTGTACTAAGTACATCCCAATCCACCTCACACGATCGACTTCATGCTAACAAAACCTTTTTCAGGTTGTAATTGGAATTGAAGTACAATTAAACAAGATATCGATCGGTGCAAAACACAAGAAGTTCCTCAGGAAACTGTGTCAATATACTATGTCCATTACTGTTGGTAATACGGGAGTAATTATACTTTGTGACTGTTACACCATAGCGACAAAAATAAAAGAAAGAATCAATGAACATTTCAACGTCTTCATTCTTTACAACTTGAGTATACAAATCCTTGTACAAATTTGTTTTATATTTAAAATCGTACATATGATGTGCTGGAAGACGCGGAGATGGAAATGCTAGCAACTGTGATGGTTCCATTTTTCTACCGAATACGGAACTTGAATAAAGTAATACGTCGTTCCTTCCCTACTCAATGCGAATATGTCCACATTATTCCATCCTTTAATGACCGGTATTTTTTAAATTGGTGGACTGCTACCACCATTCTTAACCTTGATGGATGTTCGCATACGGCATTGAAAGGCCGAGTCTTCCTCCCAATACTACCGAGAATTTAACATGTACCAGTTGGATATTGGCCTTGGCAAAGTACTTGAGATGTCATGGAAACGTGCCTACGGAGTTGCAGTCTCATGAAATCTAGATATTAGATCCACCGCACGATTTTGGTACTGCACCTCATTAGCACAACGCATCCATATGGTATCTGCACGCTTTCTTGCAAATGACGTTAAAGTAGAAGGTCCCATATGCGCCTATTGAACCCTCCATGCTTCCTTTCTGCTGCATTCCGCAGAAGAACCATTTCTGTCCGTTACGTAACGAGGCGGATCACCAAACATTCTGCTATATCGTAACCCGTCATACATTCGTCTAAAATTTCACTCTTCAATGTAACTGTTTACATCCGTTGGTTTCTTTACCTCCGTCCTTCTCCATTCCGTTTAAATCGGTGTTCGTTTGCTACATTTGAAAATCGCTTATCCTTCACAAATACCCCAACTAACGGATAATAAATGGTTACTTCTCTTGTGTCGCTTTGCAAATGAGCCGGGAAATGTTCCAGTGGTGTTAATGTTGTTGTCCATGTTTTTCTTCCCCAAGTATTGACAGGAACCAATCGATTCTTTCTCAAATGCATTCCGTCTTGGTATTGGTGTTGTATTCATAAAACTGGCATGGGCCTCCTCTGCTGACTCGCTAAAATCCATTCCAATTCTATCATCCATTCCTGTTCCTGTCATATCAACACTGTTAGTGATTCTTTCACAGCGCAGAATTATATTGGGCATTTAGTATATGTATATAGTCGTTGTGCTCTGCTGTTTCTACAGAAACGGAAATGAATGGCAACATTGAGGAAACAAAAAGCAGCTATTATATAGTAATAAAGAAAACATCATGTTCCAAACAATCGTACAATATAAACTTACCGCTGCTCATATGATAATTAAGAGGTGATTCATATTCATCACGTGACGTTATCTCGCCTTCTTCGCACATTCTCTCCCTTCTCTCGTCTACTGGTTGTTCTTCGTACATCGGTTCCAGACGTTCTTATTTTTCAGTTTCCTGTTCACTCATTGTTGTCGTCATAGCCGTTCGGTTCGTGTAAAATCCGCGTTTGATATGTTCGCCGTCTTGGTTCTCAAATATCTGCACAAATGTACTGGAGGAAAAAAAGAATTTTTAATGTCCATATACGTACGTCAATACCATTAATTAACTAGTTTACCACACATGAAAAGGGGTTCAAATTGACACAACGTTGAACATTACATACTCCGCAACTGTTGCAAGTATCCGTTCTGTTCCCATGGTTTCATATATCTATAAAATCTTTGTCAAACATCAACTTTAAGCGCAATTACCTCAATTCATATAACTTTTCACATCCGTCTAGTTGCATATTTTGTCATATGAATTGCATAGCACCTCACCGTTCTTTGAAATGATGATTTCGTAAGTCCGTTTCCAGTAAAAACGATTCGGATCTATCTGTCAAATATGTATTACATTGTCCTCCATTCAAAGTATCCTCATTTTCTCTCACCATACGTTCTTCATGACTATCCAAACTCAGCTGTTAAGATTCACTGGCTCGTTGTCTTAATAAAACATTTTCATATGCCATAAAGCTGTTCGTCAATTTCTTATAATCAGTATCTGTTGACAATTGTTCAATTTTTCTACCTTCATCATCAAATTGTGAAGAACAATTATGGCACTGGACAGGACACCCCATTTCCAAAGCTATCTTCAATTTCAGAACTGTTCAGTAAACCAAATCTATACTTCAGAGACTTGAAGAATTTTAGACATTCCTTTCGTATAAATTTATACGCTTCTGCGTGACATATTGCCTTTTCCGTTTCGGACTTCATATCACATTCCATGAATATTGGCCACAGTGGGTAGTTTACATCCACAATAAAGTATTGTACTGAGCCGTTCGGTCTACGGAAATACTTCCATTTCCGTCTACATCTCCAAACCTCGGTATTGTTGACAAGTACTCCGCTAAATCTATAACTTTGAAAGTAATTCCTATCCCTCGGATTTTTCTTTCTCCCTCGGTCTTCGGCTTTGGAAAATAGCATGGGTCATCTTTTTCAATTCCGACGTCTGCGTATATCCCGTATTGGTCTCCAACAGGACTTGCTTGTTACAATAATTCCGAATTTGGTAGTCAAGGGCTACTGCAGGCCACTTCCTTTGGATGAAGTGCTTGGAACGTTTCATTCGGTGCCTTTCCGTACATATTTGCGCCACTCGAGTCCAGTGACTCGTATGTCTTTACCATGTTCTGCGTTTGCAATACCCATTCCTCCGCCATTATTAGCGCCTCCCGAGCGGTTTGCTGCGTGCCCCCTCGCTTCTCTTCTTCAATACCCATCGGTGGCCTTTTCCTATTCTTCTACCCACGCGGACGACCTACAACTACTCTCCTTCTCTTATTCTCTCCTTCCGCCCCAGTTTTTTTGTTCACAATTTCCTTCTTGCGTCACCGTTCTATGTGTCCTTCTATCATCACCCCTCCACACAATCACCTGTTTCGCCCGAATAGACATATTGCCCGTCCCATGACCAACTTCATTTCCACCGTCAACGGATGTTTTCTCCACATACCTATCGTCTGCAGAATAATCCCCCTCATCCTCAGAATCTCTCATCGTTCCATTTACCAGTTCTTCTTTCCGTGCGGTGTTTATCCCCAACGATGAACCCATGTCCATATCTCCAAATTGTAGATTCCGCTTCGTCAATGCTCCGGACAACACGTAACGATACCTGTCTCCTGCACTTCTATTTTCCTTCAAAGCGCTCCCAGGTTCACTGTCGGTTATCGACCCGAAACACGAATTTGGATTGAAACAGAATGAAGTTTGAAAAACAGAATGAAACCGAATGTTGAATGATTTTATATGTTTTTTATATTTGTGGAAATGTGTGGAAATGTGAGAGGAAGTGGAGTGAGAATGTGAAATAAAAATATGCTTTGAGGAAAAAGTTTAGAAGATATGACGTATTTAGTGAAACTCTGCATGTGGTACTGTGTAGTAGTTACAGCGAATAAATTAAAAGTAGGAAATGCAATGTTTACAGCAATTAGTAGTTACTGTATAATGGGAAATAATTTTGAATAAAATGAAACGAAATTTTGCGTAAATAGTGTGAGAGGTAGGTATGAACGACAAGGAATTGTATCTTTACGAAATTACAAATTTTCAATTATAAATTTTTGAAGTACAAATTTTTGAATTCTGAAATTTGAATTTTGAAAGAGGTATAAACGTAACAGCAATTAGACACGGCAGAAAACAGAAATTTGAAATAAAAGTTGAGAATCGAACGACTATATACGGTAAGCCACTGTCAGCAAATTAATTCTGCCTCTGACACATGGCGAACGACAATGGCGATTTTCCAAGTCCAAAACTGGAAGTGGCCGTTACCCGGAGTCTAAGACAAATCGGAGCATGGCGATTTAAAGTAGAAAGAATAGTGGAGATTATTTTTGAAGTTAATCGTGCGCATGAACATGTCACTGAACATAAAAACTACGAATGGAGAACGGGAGAAACGAGTGAACTTATAAACAGAACAGTAGAAAGGCGAGGCGTGCTGTGAACTCAATCTACAGGAGTAGTAGGAGAATCGACGGGAAACGTTGAGGAACACGGTTGTACCCATTTGCACCCCGAATTTTCTTCATCGGTAACGCAGGAAGAAGGAAGGTCGTTGCAAGTTTAAGTTAATGCAAACACCCGCTTTCTTGATGAAACTGTCGGAATGGAAGATCTAGAGTGGTTGACAGCCAGAAGTTGAAGAAGATCAAATGCCAACTGAAAGCAGTCGTCACCTTTCTCACTAATAATCGCAGCCCTGTGACACTGCATCGCAGTAATCGCAGTTGTGAATGTTCCGCCGTACGAGTCCAATACCAAACCTCCGATCGGCGAGTATAGAGAGATGAGCTCTCGAAGTAAAGCGACATTTTTTTCTTCAATCCTAACTGGGGAACGGGTATTGGGTCTTAATAATTTGTTGATAGTATATGGTACATTACCAACGGATGCTGGACGTTTAGAGTCCTTATACTGAAGGTTTAAGCGCTCAGTGTAAAAATTGGATGATCACCAGGTGCCTCGCAGATCAATGCTATTTCAGTATTATGGAGCGGAAATTCGTTTGGATTGAGGTCGGTTTCTTTCTTCTTAACGAACACAGCCTCATAATTCATCACTTTAAAGTCAAGTCTCTTGAAAGCATGGTACCAACGCATAATTTGAAAAATGTTGGTAAACAAGACTACATACCCACCTGAAATTAGTATGTTCTTCGCATGAGACACAAAACCTTCAATTTCTTTGTCTTCTAATATGGAAGCATTCTCACATTGTGTAATACTCCTGGGAATACCATCTGGTGGCTCATTTAAAATGATATCTACACGTCTCCCCTCAGTTCCTTCCATGTCGAAATCATACCAACACATACGGTGAGCTTCTATTGACAACTCTCTCAGTAGCCGAATACCAATGGGCTCCTCCAGTTGTTTTGGAGGCTCTGAACTGCATTCTTTTGCAGGCAGTGGAGGAGGTGTGTATGGTGGTTCTTCAATTTCCATGGGTATTGCTGGATGTACCACCGCGTCTTCTTCAGATTCATTTCAGACTGTAGACAACTGAAACATACTAATTCGTTGCTGTACGAGCTGTGGAAAGCGACGACGGTAAGAATAGAGAAGACTGGGTAGCAGATCGTTGTCATTTCCACGGTTTTCCATGAGGTCTACGTCAAAACATGTTCCACGGAATAATTTCTTTCGTATTGGTAGAAGGTCCTGTGGCCATGAATCGGATACTAAAAACCTTTCAAACTTCTTCGATTCCCTATCTGCATCTAGATTCAACTGATACTGCGCGGAAACCTCTTTCGATACATACACACACCCATTGCGTGTAAAAAGATCCATTAAACGGTTTAAGGTGTCAATTTGTGATTTGTAATTTCGGTCTGACATGAATGCAGCGGCGGATCGTAATGAATTCAGCGTGATATATTTCTTGATTATCCTACAGTCGTGCAGTGCAGTAATATCTTCTGTATAAATAGACATACCCTCCAGTTTCTGCACAATTTCGGGATGCTCGCTGTTCAAAAGGTCACCTAGCTCTTCTATAGCATTCATGTCCATTCTCATCGCAGTTTAAGCTGTTTGTTGCAGTGTTCTAATGTTGCTCGAAGCATATCTACCTCCATCATAAGCTGTGGCAACTTCTGCACCGCTGGGTGGCTTTCGTTGTCCATGTTGAACACAAAGTGAATCATTCTTTTTCGCATACCATAAAGACGATCGTACAAAGTTGTTTCGATATAGCTTCGTTTGTTGTACCGGTCGTTGGTTGCACGCGCAAGTTGACGCATGACATCCATGGAGTTAGCAGACCGTAATACTTGTACAGGCCATTCAAACCCTTCCCAACGATGAGGATATTGATCAGAAAGTTCAGTTAGAGCTGTATGTATGCGTTCACCATCGACAATTCCATACCAAAATGGTTTGGATTCAATCATGTCCGTAAGTTGTTCTCCACACAGTCCGAGTGTGGAAAAGTGTATTCGTATTTGTCCCTCCAAATAAACTTTTAGTTCCACTAATACAGCATTTTCCAGCCCAGCACTGTAGCCTGAATGATGAAATATATTTTTCAGACGGATGACATCACCACAGACAATTCTCCTCACCTTCATTAGCGAAATGCACCTTTAAACGGTCACTGTTGTATTCACCACACCATTCATGATGTCACGGAACAACGGTGTTTCAAGTTTGTCACGCTTGGTTGTTTTTCGCAATTGTTTCTTCGGCCGCATGTTTAACTTTTACGGAAAGAAGGAAATTCGAAAAGAAGTAGTTTGTGTCAAGCTGAAATAAAGGAAGGAAAGAGTATAGAAACTGAGACAACAAAATGGATGTGTATCAGTAAAATTTTCAAACTAATACAGATAACGGTTTCAGATGGATACATTTCACTGTATAATTTTTGCAGTCCTCACTGTAACTCAAATGTTACGTCCAATAGTAAAGGACAGTTAAATTTTCAGACAGCAATTTCACATAACGTACAATGAACGGTATGTTATTTTAATTTCAAAAACAGGTGTGGTACGATTCACATAACGAGTATATAATTTCCAACGAAGAACCGTCCTTCACACGGCCGACGCTTCTTTCCCACAATTCGTGTAACCCTTTCTCGCAAACACACTTCATTCAACAACAAAATCCGGACATGGACAACAACAATCGTAAGTATACATTCCAAAGACGTATCAAGAAAATCCCAACTGAATGCAAGAAGGTGCGATGGATGTAATCTTTCTTTCAACGTACAGGAAAGGACTGGAAGGAACTTGTTTGTTGCAATAAGATTTGATGTTTTCAGTTTTTCAACACTGTTTTCCTAATGTCGAGAGTGCGGAGTGCTCTTGCTGCGTCATGCCAAGAACGTCGAACTATACTGTTCAACTTTCTAAGCAGTAACAATCAATACATGTTCGATGGTGGAATAGTATGTTCGGAGTTTATTTCAAAATGTTTCAATTTTTCACGTGCTCTTCAGGCAAGCGTCAAGAATGGAGTGGTTCAGAACATTGAGGGAAAT